>NQII01001074.1:216182-309102 GCA_002778355.1 Clitarchus hookeri | reverse complement strand
ATTTCCCCCACCATAAACTCTTTGAAAAACATATTCCTGAAATGTCTGTCACCAGAGAAATCACATGACGGCCTCAATTTAATGTGCAGGAAAAAAATAATATTTTTAGGATGAGTTTCCTGGAATGCAATGCTAGCAGAGACAGCAGGTGGGGAAACAATCCTTAATGTGGCCAGCCAGGTTCGTCCCAGGACTTCTCGTATTATTCTACCACATGGCCAAACTTTCTCGGTGTCGGCTTCAAACAGCATGGCCTTTTAGCTACGTTCCTGTAACAGGTACGACCTCAGGACGTGCAATCGGGCGTCTTGGAAAGAATTTACAATTGATGTTCTTCCCTCCAGTGTTAACTGATTACCATCTCTCCGAAAACAAAATATTGAACGACGGAGTCACAGCCCCGTATCGATTGCTTGCCACGAATACACGATCTAAGTGATAGTACAGAAGAATATGAACTGATATCAAGCCCCGAGTTCTAAGTAGATTTTTACTCGAAACGATTCTAAAAGTCATGTAGGCCTACCTCATGATACACAGTACACGCATGAGAGATGTAGTTTTCTCGTAGAAAAATTGTTATCGTACTCACAATAATATGTTGCTGTGTTTGCGAAGGTCGCAGAGTGGTAACAGATGGCATGCACTTAGTACCTAGGCTTAGTTTGGTCACATTATAAATATTTTCATAAATCAGGTTGTGTGTCATGTCCCTTAATGTACAGAGTAAGTACAAAATACTCTCGACGATTTTTTTTTTTTTAATGTTCCGAAGATAGTCGAAGTGGTACGAACATTTCCGAGCTGCTAGGATTGGAACTTTTTCCATGACGTGGGTTGTACATACTGGCGCACACTTGCCATAGCAGAGGAGATCCGGAACCAACGCCTGTTTGTTCGCGCTACTAAGTACGCGTAGCTGATGGGAAATGAAACACACGCACTTAACCTCGAAGAAATGAGTGGAGGGGGAAGCGCGAACTATCGCCGAGAACCGACGTCACCCCGATAAACATTACGTCACGTGAATACTTTAAAGGCGGAGTGTATTCTCTGACGTCCGCCGTTGTATTCACAGCGCGGCGCGCCACTTTAACTAGCGGGTGACGCGGCGGAACGTGCGGACTCTTTACATTCAAGGCGATGGCGGTGTTACGGGCTTCTGCAGGAATTTCCACAGATAAGCACGGAAATCCCAGGGAGCTCTGATGCACCAACTTCTATGTATGATTTACTTGTGAAAAGTACACAGGTGGATGTTCTAAGTCGCAGTGAATATGTGCTGGTTGATACTTTTAGTGATATTTTTTAAACGTTTGTAATTAAAAACTACATTTTCAACTACACCACGTACGCAGCATTTTCCTATCTTTCAAAGGAAATATTAATTAAAAAAATATGTATTTTGTGGGTTCCGTTTATCCGTAGCGATAAAGATGCGTGTATAGCTTTCGAAATTCGTCCTTTATGACTGAAGTACTGAACATTCTATTGGGTTATTAAGAAAGAGCGTTCAAGAAACGTGACATGTAGGCATAATAAAGTATAGTTTTTTTAATTCTCAAAGTTTGTTTGACACTGAGAATGGCGGTAACGAGTGTTTTCAGATCGATAAGAAAATTCACGTATGCCAGAATATTTCGTATGTTATTTTATGACGTACACGGGTAATTATCATCGTTATTGTGCAATAAACTGATAGTGTCGCCTGTTATAAAGTCTATTTTTACACGTTGCTCTACAAGACTGCACGTCAGCTTAGCACAAAAGATATTCCTCATTGTAATTATTAACGCTCCTTTGCTTCATTGCCTCGAAACTTGCAAGATAATTCCAAGTATGCGAGATCATTAAAGTCGATTATGTAAGTGGACAGTCACAGCCATGTCTACCCTGCCTTCCTCTACATACTTATCTGGAATTGTTGTGTAAGTTATCATGCTCTCATGTCGAGTGGCCGCTTCCACGTAATTATCGTCACTTTATCGCGACGAATCAAGAAAGAACGCGCTAGAAGCGGCTGCGCTAAATGGGCCAGAACAGTTACGGACGTGTTTTTGAATGCTGACACATAAAACACTTTGGGAAGGAAATGAGAAACTTACTATCACGACAAGATATTATATTCAGTAGTAACTGCCGCGTAACTGATATCAAAGTTAGGCATAATCCTGCTTCCCTAGCTCCGCAAATGTTTGTCAGTTGTACGTTAACTTCCGAGTGCAGTGGAATATACATACTGTATTTATTATACTTACATGGGAATATTTATTTAAAGCAGGTGGTTTAAGGAGAAAAAATTGCTGAAAGGAAAAAGTAACTAGGGCCGCAAAGTGCTCACTTTACCGCGAACAGCAGCCTATAACAGAGTAAGTAGTTACACACAAGCGAAATGGCGTCGAGTTCCTTTACATGCCTACTCATTCGCTGAATGGATATGTGATGCTCCGAAAACAGTTCTTATGCCTGATTGGCAGGTTCCTCATAGATTCGACTTGCGTCTAACAAGTTCGTATTTGAACACGGGTAAGGTTTATTCTACTCAGGTTAGGAACAAAACGAGATTTCATTAGAGAGAGTTTGGCATAGGGAAAATTTCCGCCGCTAGGCGCGCAGTGTTCCAAAAGGTAACTTTTAATTAAAATTTTAATTATGCGAATAGTAAAAGAGGAAGATTTTAGTTAGTTACGATGTTATTTTATAGTTGATTTATGATTATTGCAATTGTCCTGTTTATGAAGTAGAGAATAAAGAAAATCTGGTACTCTGCCGATACTAGCGCTGACCCAGTGGCGAAAATTTGCCCTTTGACCAACTTTTAACATTGATCTTCCCAACCTGTAGTAAACACTGCTAACGCATGCGTAGCAGGTATGTCAGGTAGAGTGCGCATGTCGGCTTCGTATAAGCAATTACAGATTTCCGAAACTCAAGTACAGTGGTGTCGATAGTTGCAAATAGACCTGTCAAAACTATACGGTTCGCGTCTCTGATGATACCGATGTCGAGGAGACGTTAACTAAGGGTTCCGCCTGCCTGCAACTATTTAGAGCGTTCGAGGCATCGAAACGCGTGAGCTCTGAAGCCTACTCTTTCTCACTCACCACTTGTCTCATCACATCTATGCGTAAGGCGCTCAAGTGGCACGCAGTCTTTCTGTCGGCGACTCGCGTGAGTGATTTAAAGCGGTGACCAAATACTTTTATGGCACGCTAGTGGATATAAAAGTACTAATTATGCGTATCTAAAGACAACTCATAAGGTTTCTGTATAGAAAATTTAGAGGCTAAAAATGATTATGAAAACACCCCCAATGAAATAATCGTTGGAGTCGAAATGAGATGTTGTAACTTCTCTTTGGGCACCAAACGTTCCTTGAATGCTTTTCCTGCTTAGATACCACCACAAAACAGCGAACCGTTTTTTAATAACGTATTTTCTACCCAATATTTCTGCATCGCTGTTCATGCGCCAGCCAGTCAGAGCCCCACATACCTATCTGCCTACTGTGTAAAAGTGATTAAAAATAAATTTCTGTTGTACTGAAATGTGCGCCGTTGGTAAGTATAGGTAATTCACGGTTGCTTCACACTTTTCTGAAGCTCTGCTAAAGTTCTACTTTTGGTTACCGATTACATATCCTTCCGCTACATGTAAACATAAACACTGCCATGTGACTTTTAAATTTGAATTGTCAAATGTTTTATTTACTGTTTTAAGCTGTTCAAAGAATTCTGCTGTACTTCAAAAATCATTTGGTACGAATGTTCGCAATTTAGGCCTATAACCATATTTTGGTCAGCTTTATGACTTTTTAACAATATCTGTATTGACGATAGTTCTTACAGCAATATTTTTTTTACATATTGTTAACATATTTGTGTTATACACAATATAGCACACTACATTCTGCCGCGACTGTGTTTAACCATGTTATAACTGTGGGGAAAAAAATAACTGTAGTATTTAATCTCTAGTTATTGATATGCGTTGGGTTATTTCGTCAAAAGGACGGCCGTAATTGGAATAAATATTAAAACGAAGGAGAAACCAGTCCAACTAAAAATACAGTGAATTCATGCACGCAACTCGTGTCACTTATTTTTTGTACGTAGCAGCGACAAACTTAAAATATGGTGGTGAACATGCACACAAATATGCCTACCGTAACTTTTATTCCGGTCATATTTCTTTGCATAGATACTTAGTATTTACTAAGTTTATTTAATTATTTATTTAAAATTTTTGTGGCTATGCTTTGTAATTTGTTGGGATTGTGGCAAACATTCAAATCACAGAAACCTAAACACGTTACACAATTGTGTTTCAAACACCTAGGGCAAAGTTACGAAGTTGTGATAAATAAACGAACGCTACTTTAAAATAATTAATTTAGTCATAGAAAATAGTTTACTATTAAAACGTATACATTTCGCACGTCCAATATTTGCAATCACACACACACACACACACACACACACACACTGGCCTAGTGTAACGACAACGACCAAGACACAATACCCTCTCACACGCAACGGACACGACACGTTACAGTATATTAATTCCCGCCTTGGAAACACATATTCATCAGAATATCTAAACTTGTCTAGGTAGGTTTAAAAAACACACCGTGTACAAATTTGGTGTGGTAATTGTAAGTATTTTTCACAGGAAAAAAAAATTAACACTTCATTCAGGAACAAGCAACATGCCATGTCATCTCTCACCACTTCTGCTAACTTAGGATTTGTAACCGTTCCGCTTCAACCGTAATATCTTCTTTCAGTTGTAAAATACAAATTAAAAAATATAATTTTTGCTGTAATAGTCATGAAATATTCTAAAATTGAAAACATGTTTAATTTTCCTGCTACTACTAACGGTGCGAAACTTCCCGATAGAGAGAGAGACAGATAGAGAGAGAGAGAGAGAAAGAGAGCGTGACAAGCTTCGCTCCGTCTATTCAAGTTTCTTTCTCGGACGAAACAAACACCATGTCACTAGGGCCTACGCACCGTAATTTGCGCTGGTATATTTAACTGTAACAATAAAATATGTTTCCATCAGTGTTATCTAAAAATTTAAATATTTCAATAGCTAACATTAAATTTACAAATAGCGTACCAAAAACATTGGTTAAAACAATATTTTCTCTGTGAACTATTTCTTACTAGCCGTTGCCAACACATCACTGCTCTCACTATTTTTAATTCGTAATTACAAATCATAGAAGATACTAAGTTAAAGTTCAGTGTTATATATTTGTGGTATACAAATTAGAAAAAAAAAAAAAAGTTGACATGTTACTCTTAGGGTGATTTTTCAAAGGGTTGTTTCAGAACATCCGAAGAAACCGCGAATAGAGTAAACCGTAATATACCGCCTACTAGAGATTTGAAGGACAGATGTGGCACATGTACATACCCACACAAAACAATATACAAACTTGGAGAGTTTTGTGCTACTCTTGCCTCGGAAAGTGTTTCTTTTCTCGGTTATTTTAGGAACGTTTTGCCTCCAGCTCGCTCCCCGTCGCCAATGGAAACCACTTACAAAGGGCATAAAGGGCAGCCTTGATAGTTGTTTGCGTGGTGCGGTACGGCTTGATAAAATCACTTCCAAAGACGCGAAATACTTGTTTGTCGATATATGTCCGAACGAGCTGTGGGCAGACCGAGCAAATTTTTATTTTTGGATCTTCAGTGTTATAAAAATTCGAAGAAACTCAGAAATGGAAAACCGTACCAAGCGTGTTTGTCATCAAAGTTTTGCCCTAATGATCGAATTATTTTACAGAAATGGTCACTGGTTTTTTTTTTGTGTATTTTTCGTGGCACAGAACTATGTTTTACACCACGATGAAAAATGATGTCTGCATTACACATAACTAAGAATGTATCCTAGGAACAGTAAAGCTCCCATTAAACAATATAAACAGTAAAAATTGTTTTAAAGAAGTAATTATTGACTGAAAATCAGTGAAAATGGCTCCGATGGGAATTACTGTACGATTGCTGATTACTAGAATTATGATATACGTTGACTGAACTACCAGTGATTTCTATTAGTTTAAGCAAATCTGCACTATCCGAGCCGCCACTGCCACTTAGAAAATTCAAATCGCATTGCTAGTACTTAAGAATGAGATAATTGTTACAATAATACTGAGAAAGTTACACTGTTGCATGCTGATTAAAAACTTTTGTTAGTGTTCACAATATAAGTTTTATTTCAAAACAGGTTGTGCAGTTACGCGTGCATTTATAATGGCTAAAACTATTGTGGCGGTGATAAGAAAACATTTTTTAATCCGCCATTTTTCCAATATCGTTAAATACGAAATAATTAAAATTAACGAAAAATGTATTCATTTTTTGTTTACTAAATGTGGTTACGTGACAAATTCATCAACAATAGGCTGCTTGTTTTACATGGCCATTTTGACGCCTGGCTTATCATAATCAAATTTTTATATTTGTAGCCACTAATTTGACTAACTCTCGGTAAAGCTGCTTCACTACGCAACTCGCCGGCGAGTCCGTGAATGGGAACCGTCAAAGTCACCGCGGATTGCGACACGTGTTGAAGTTCATCTTGAGCACGGGTGATGGCGACCATCTGTGTAAACATGCAGGCGGTCTTGAAACGTACCGAAGTCCTTGTGGCATGGAATTCGACCCCAGACTTGGACTGTTACCTTTTTAAATACACAGGCTATGTATAGTTTTAATAGTTTCCTATTGACGTCCTCGTTTTATGTCGGCAGCCCAATCTTGTCAGAGGGACTGTTTACGCACTGAACTAGCATAAACTCGTATCTAAAAACGCATTGCGAAAATTGTGACATAACCCAGAAAAACTTGCAAAAAATTGTACTCTGACCTATAACTGTCTGATAACAACAATATTTGTTTAGGAAATATTGGAAGGTAAAGTTTATAATTTTCGGTCTAAATTTTCAGTCCAATATAAGAAATCTGGCGACCAATGTAGGTATACAAATATGCCTGACAAGTAAGCAACCTAGTGTACACGGGGTTTGGACAGCGCTAATATTTAGTGACGTCATAGGCTTCTATCCCCATTATCAGAAAAAAAAGATGCCATAGCCACCTCTATCAGATATGTTAGTTGGTATCTTGCAGCACGTTTTTACCGTGGTGACTTTCAACTATCTACAAGAAGGCCTTAATTGTCTCCATATTTATTGTTTAGGAATACTAGCAATTCGCATTAAATTTTTTATGTTGTTGCATTCATATTATATTAAAAATAATTATGTATACATAAATATAGATATGTAAAATTATTTTTTATTAATTTAATACATAATTATGTGTGTGTTTTCTTCTGGGGCGAACGAGTATGTGGGTTTTTTCAGAGTACTCCCATATTTTTTACATATGAATTTTATGGTGGAAGGCCTTTTGTGGGCACAAGCTTGGCTATTTACTATAAGAAGAACCGCATTTATATAGAAAAAAATTACAGTTTACTTTCTGACACCGTGAGGTGAACATCGATTTGGAAGCGCTCTCTCGTCATACCACGAATATGAATTGTGAATACGAAGGGCTGCCTTTGACCTCAACGATCATGGAGCCGTGAACTGCGTCACCGCTAACTGGTAGATGCCAATGCCGATTCTGCGATCAAGTTTTCACCTATGGTCAAAATGCTTGTCGGCATGAGAGAACTGCCTGTACGAAGAGTCCTTTAAAGGCCGAAGAAGCATTACATGGTCACATGCAGTTTGTGCAAGGCAATACATTGAAAGAACATACCGAGATCTGCAAGGATTCGTGTACTGGTAGTCAGCAAGTGTTGCCGGCAATACCTCTTGCTGCATCGATTTGTACCGATTCGACAGGTGATTGTGACGAGACAGTTAATGCTAAAGACGGAATGAGTGCAGTAGATTCGGTCTGTGTGGAATGTACACGTACAAGACTTTCGCGTGAAGTCGACGAACTTCAAAATAAAAGGTCGTTGGCTCTAAATACTGAAGAGCAAACCACTCCCGCTACATATAAAAGCAAATTTAATAGAGAACACAACACATGAGGTGAAGATAACCTTGAAGAGAGCATTGATGAAAATTAACACGAAGACAATGATAGTTCTGAAGATGATGATGACGATTTTCTTGATGCACTGACACTCCCCTCCTACACATTTGCTGCAACAAGCGACACGAAGAAGGCAGAAGGCGCTGAGAATACTGGCTGCCTATTTCCCGAAAACCCTAATGAACTTGTTGATAGACTCAGATATTTGATTGATCTTCAAAAACATGGGGATCTCTCGCACATTAACGAGATATCTCCAATCATTAGCAAACTTAATGGTCGGGTATATATCGCATGATGTGATGAACTGCTTTATTCTGAAATTGTTGTAACAAAATAATAATACATTATTATAAATTAATTGGGGTTTCTTTATTTTTGTGTGTCGTATACTTTTTTCGCTCACAACTTTAAAGTGGTGCTTTAGCATTCGACTATTAACGGAAAGATCTGTAAATAGAATGATAATAAAGACTTAAGTATAAAAATGCATGGATAGTGAACTGCATACAAAAGATTAGTTCTGTCGACATGTAGAAATTTGGAGGCAGTTGGCTAACGAATATCATTTCCACACATATGATTAGGGGACAAACCGAAGGATTGATCGAAGGTTTGGGACTGATCGAAGGATTGGGATTGATCAGAAGGATTGGGATAGATCAGAAGTATTGGGATTGATCGAATAATTGGGATTGATCGAATAATTGGGATTGATCTAATGATTGAGATTGATTGAAGGATTGACATGGATTGCTGTAGAACGTGGAGGAGGATTGCTAAGGATTGGGATTGATCCAAGGATTGGGATTGATCGAATGATTGGGATTGATCAGAAGAATTGGGATTGATCTAAGGATTGGGATTGATCGAATGATAAGCATGGGTTGCTGTGAATCGTGGAGGAGTATTACGAAGGATTGCCCCGGATTGAGGAAGATTGCGAAGTATTGGTGTGGATTGGTATGGGTAGGTGTGGATTGGTGTGGATTGTTATGGGTTCGTGTGTGAATTGGTGTGCAGATTGGTGTGGACTGGTGTGTTGATTGTTCTGTGAATTGGCGGGGATTGGTGTGGATCGGTGTGTGGATTGGTGTGGATAGGTGTGTCGATAGGAGTCGATTGGTGTTGATTGGTGTGGGGATTTGTGTAGATAGCTGATTGCAGTGCTGATTGTGGTGTGTGTGGTGCTGATTGTTGTGCATGTAGTGCATGTGGTGCTGATTGTGGTGCACATGGTGCTGTTTTTGGTGTGTGGTGCTGCTTTTGGTGTGTGGTGCTGATTGTGGTGCATGCGGTGCTGATTGTGGTGCATGTGGTGTTGGTTGTGGTGCATGTGGTGATGATTGTGTAGTATGTGGTGCTGTTTGTGGTGCTGATTTTGGTCCACGTGGTGCTGATTGTGTTGTGTGTTGTGGATTGGTGTATGGATTTTTATGAATTTGCGTTGATTAGTATGGATTGATGTGTGGATTGGTGTGTGGATTGTTGTGGATTCGTGTGTGGATTGAGGTCGATTGGTGTGTGGATTGTTGTGGATTCGTGTGTGGATTGGGGTCGATTGGTGTGTGTGGTGTTTATTGTCATGCGGATTTATGGAAAGAATGCTAAAGATTGTTGGATTGATGTTCAAGAGGAACACAGGACATAAGCCTGTTTATCGCCCTCGTATATTCGAAGTCATATGGGCCTAACACTATTGGTATTTTAATTAATGCTATAAATGCTTATGAAAGTGATGGTAGATGCTGATCCATTCCATGATTATAACATGACTTGGGCAGGCGGTTGCTACTCGTATGAAGACCTTGGATTGGTCACATATACGTATATAAAAATAAAAATTCCGAGTAGCACACTCATAAGTACATAGCAGTCGAGGCAATGAATACTTTACATACCCTGGCATCATATAATAGTTATACTTCAAGAGAGTAGACTGGAAATGTAGTTATTGAATGAGAGTTTTTTGTATGTTTCCGCAATACTCAAAGTATAATTTCAGTACAAATAAAAATTAATAATTTTTGATTTAAAAATAATTTTAAAATTCAGATAATAAATACAGATTTTTTTATTTGACATACCTTACGCACATTAAACCAATATGGCCGCCACTGTTCTTCTGCCCTAGAAAAGTGAGCCTCCCTAACCCTTGTGAGGCCAGTCGTATACTGGACATGGAGATGTGGAAGCATTCAGAGTTGTAAGTTTAAAAAATAAATTGTAATTATTTTTTTAATAAATTTTTAGTAATTTTTGGTATTATTTATAATTTTTGTAAATTTTTATAATTTTTTGGGATTTTTTTGGAATGTTTGGGTTCAAGGTCAATAAAGGTTACGGACATAGGTTCAAGGTCAAGGTCAGGGGTAAAGGTGACCTGGATTCAACATGGCTTACGAGATGGACACTGGTCGACCTGGCGACGGCCTGTCGTGTCTGGAGCTTAGTCGATCCACCTGACATCGAACCCCATGTACTTCTTTAAAAATTCTCAACATTTTTTTATTATTTGAAAAATTTTTAAGTTTTGTGATTTTTCCTGATTTTTTATGTTTCGTTTTGAAACGGGATGAGATGAGTGTGGTGGGATGAGTGTGAGGTTAATGTGATATGTTCTTCGATTTTTGGAATCAATTTTTTTCTTGATCATTCGCGAATTTTTGTGACTGGTTGGATTTTGGCGAGGAGGTAGGTGGTTGGTTTGGGTGGTGGGGTGAGTGTTAGGTTTGCGTTATATGTTCCTAGATTCTTAATTTTTTCGATTTTTTATTTTATTAGAATTGCAAGAATGTGTGGGGTGGAGATGTAGTGAGGGTATGGTGACGGTGGGGTGAGCAACGGAAGGGCGTCTAATTTTATATGTTACTCATTATTTATGATTTTTTTTTAAATATTGGTGATTTTTCTTGATTTTTAATGTTTGGGTGGTGGGAAGGTGGTGAGGTGAGCTTGGTTAGGGTAGGGTGAGGGGATGGTGGCATGCAAGTGTTAAAATAGCCCCCCAAATCTTTTAAATGTCTCTAAAGTTGGCTTTTGGGTTTTCCAGTCAGCCACATTGAGGAGCAAGCACTTTTTTCCACAAATTCTTAGAAAATAACCGGAAATTTAGAGGGAAATTCTAGGAATTTTGGGTAAAATAATTAATTTCTAAAGTTATTTTTGGGGTAAAATTTGAAATTACCCGATGGCGTTGGATCCGAAGATCCGCAGCCCTCAGCTCTTGCCCTCGGATCGGCCAAATATATCTATTAATATCTAGACTATAAAATAACCTTGAGATGGGATCCAAGAGTTGGACGAAGGCTCGCTGTGATGCAACACCTCTAGGAATCTGACCAGAAGCCAGTCGAAGTGGGTTCACGCAACGTGCTTGAAATAGTGCTCCGAAATCCAACACGACAGAACAAGGATGGGAAATGATGCTCGTTTAGTCAGACACAGCTCAGAAACTAACGACTATTTTCACCAACGATGACTACAATTTTATGCTATTCGTCTATAAGTCTACGTGTTTCGTTAAACGTGGCTCTTAAATTTTCTAGTTTGGGACAGTATACTGATTTCTTTTGTGTGGTCGTTATGAAGACCTGGTTCACCAGTAACGTAACACTTTTGGAACAAATATTGTCCCTACATATAACTCCACATTTTATTTTAAAGCAAACAGTGACTGGTAAGTCTGCAATAATTATTGATAAAAAATTGATGAATGCAGTTTTTATGCTGTGGTGCCTTTTCAAAAGCGTAATATTTGAATTGGCTGACACAAAAATATTTGTTGATTATTTCTTTTTGATTTATACTCATTGGCGTAAGAATTGGCACAACAGTAACTTACTTATTTTTTTTTAAATTTCACATTTTTTCGTGATTAACGCATAGGACACCAGTATCTATGTTCATGAAAACTTCGAGTTTTACACGTTCTGAAAGGATACAAGATAAGGGGAAAGAAGGACATAAAATCAAATCGTCTTCTAAAATAACCGTGAATTTGCCATATTTCTTCTTCGAGGTTACTATATTTGAAATGCTTTGTTTTTATTTCCATGTCGTCGATAATGTAAAAGTCTTACGACATGTTACAAGTATGTTGTCTTTGAATGAATAGTGCAATGGTGGTGAATGACTAGATGGAGATTTGTGGACATTCGCCATTGCGATGCAGATGTCTGTCATGGAAAAACATGACTGAACCCGAAAAAAAATGCTTAAATAAGACAAGTTGATCTTTGAATGGATAGTGCAATGGGGGTGAAAGACTTGTCTTATTCAAGTTTTTTTTCGTGTTCAGTCTTGTTTTTTTATGACAGATATCTGCATCGCACTGGCGAATGTCCAAAAATCTCCTACTAGTCATGTTATAAGCACTTGGGCACAGAATATTTTAAGATTACAGAGGTGTAACTTCCGCGTATACATAGAACTCCAGTCACACATGCCAGCAAAATGGCGGCCCTGGCCAGCAACGTGTCGGAACGCCGTACGCCAATTACCATCTGGAAACACTTGCCAGCCAGTAGCCCAGCCAATAGGGAACGTTTCTCGGTACATAGTATCCAATCAGACACAAAGTCTATTCCAGATCCTCACGCAGCCAATCAGGGAACGGTTACGGCCATATCAAAGGAATCGTCACGCCATTTCATTCAGGTTAGAAAATTGAACTGATTAATTTTTTGCCACATCAGGAAATTATTCCATTGCATGAATACGTAATAATGTACTTACTTATGAGGGGAATCGTTTAGGGGCCTCCCTACTTGTTATATGGGTCTAGTTGTAAGCAATTATGTACATTCTTATTTTAAAAACAGTATGAAATATTTAAAAGTAAATATTTTTTTCAGGACAAAAATGAAAGCCGATATTTTGTTGCCAATTTATAAATTCGGTTATTGAAACATAAATGTGGTCGTTGAAAAGTGTCGGCAAAAATCGCTGTAAGTGGCCCGCTGTTTGGAAGTTTATTCTTCTGTAAAACAATGTTTTAAACTGCATCGACAATGCTGTATCTTTTATGAAAAGACAGCTGTCATAAAACCGCGTAGTCACCTCTTAAAAAGTTTGAGGAAACAGAACACACGCGAAGCTTGTTTATGCTATTTTCCATCGCCGTCGGAACGCTTCCTTATTGGCGGACGTGACCCTCAGGCACTTAACACTTATTTACTAGGGAGAGCCCTAAAGTAACATTTGCTTTGGGTGCAGACGTGCATGGTGTATGCAGAAGTGCTAGGAGCCGAAGTTGTTAACCCATTTAGACAGTGTACGATGTGTACACAATGAGCAAGAAGGTGTTTTTTTTTGTACTGTGCATTGTGGTCAATGATTTTATCTGTCGCTAAATTATTCTGAAACTGTTATAAATATCTAGGTTATGATTGTTTCATATTACTGTGGTGGAACACAAAGCTTACTGCTCTTGTATGCGACAACGGCATAAGTGTTTTGTCGATTTAAGTACAGCACACACATAAAAGTCTTGTTTGTAATACTGGAAACCGTAAATTTAAGCGCGTATTTAAGGGTTAAATGGTCTGGGGAAAGCAAGAGGTCCGTAAACATGGGGAGGAAGGAGGGGCGAAGTAGTCATGGAAATGCAATTGGATAAAAACGGTGTGGTAGGTATTGGCTATTCACGGTAAAGTGAGCGCTTTTGTAAGCCGTCTCATTTGGAATAACAGTCGATAAATATATTTTATTGTAGCCTTATATGCTAACTTTCGAGTCGGGTGAAATATATACTATGTGTTTGTTACTTACATCGCAATATTTATATTAAAAAGTGACGGAAGGATAAAAAATGGCTGATACGAAAAAAAACACTAGGGCCTCAAAAGTTCTGACTTTACCATGAACAGCCTATACATGCCAAGTATGAAACTCATATAGTAAATGGATTGAGAATAGAAAAGGGGCATGTAAAAGGGGGTTAGAGAAGGAGGACGGGGAAAAGTCGTGTTGTAAACGTGCATTCCTGACATGAGACTTCTGTAGATTAAGCACGGGGCCGCGGTGGTGTAGTGGTCAGACTACTCGCCTCCCACCAAGGTGAATCGGGTTAGATTCCCGGTGGGGCCGCTCCCGGATTTTCGTACGTGGAAATCGTGTCGGACTATGCCGCTAGTAGGTGGGTTTTCTCGGGGATCTCCCGTTTCCCCCGCCCTTGCATTAAGAGCCACATAAATATCTCCACTCCACTGCAGATTAAGCGGTGTGAAAATGGCAGAAGGGCAAGCAAAAGGAGGAGGCTAGTTTGGATGTTGGTGCCAAATGAGTGTGGTGATCGAGGAAGGAGGGGAATGTTGAGGTATATCCGGGTTGAATAAGGAATTATTCAGTAAGGGTCAAGCACATTAAAAATGCAAGTGTTGTTGCTGGAACGGTTTAGGAATGACAAAACATTATAATAATGAAGAGCGAAGGGCAAGCGGGCAAAGAGAAGAAAAGTAAAAGTAAAAAGAAATAAAAATTAACTGAGGCATGTACGGAAACACTCATGTGAAAACAAAAAAATATGTATACAGCTAAAGAGTTTAGAAATGGCAGGCATGTTTGTGAAAAAAAGTGCGGGAAGAAGTGGATAGAAGGGGAATATAAAAACACTTATATGGATGCCAAATGGAAATTCAAAAGTACAAATGTGAGTGAAATAGGCGCCAGATAAAAAAAAAAAATAAAAACACAACAACTTGAAATTAGAAAAAAAAAAGGTAGTTAGAAATTTTGTAAGAACAGCAAATTTGAAACATAACGGCAAATTTGAAACACCCAGAAACACACCCAGACAGTAATTCTCTTTCTAGAAGAGAACGAGTTCTGAATGGTAGAAGACCAAGAGAAGAAAGAGACTAGGTGAAATTTTGTTTCTGGGGTTGCTAATTCCCACTTTTACTATTATAGGGCGTTTAAAATATAAAGTAGACCCTATTTCCAAAAACGTTTATGTCATTTTATAATTCTTTGCGTGTGTGTATGTAGCTATGTAGCTCCTTTACCTTCAACTAGTTATACTGCCCCTGGGGTTTTTAAAATCTATAAATTTTTGAACATTGTTACACTAATATTAAAACTTTTTCACTGCTGCCTTGAAAAAAAAAACACGACTGTTGTAAAACTTTTACTTTGCAGATTTTTCTTAGTGTAATAAAACCATTTCATATATCCAAGCAACCGAAGTATTTGATAGTCTTATTGCTCATTACTCTTTGTTCCTGTGCAGAGAAAGGATTATGGTTTTAGCGTGTTAGTTCATAGAAACGTAGCGTGTGGTAATTTCACGTTTGGTAACATAACATGTGTTTGTGTAGACTGGTTGGCCTGTACTACATATATGTTTTTTCTCCATTACTGATTGCATTATGTAATGTAATATTTTAATATTACTTTGTTTTAATTCTACCTGTTGTTTTGTTTCAGATTAACTGAGACGTCAAGATGCCGTCTGCGACTAACAAGACATTTGTGAGGAAAGTCAGCGGTGAGTAACGAAGGTTATCCACCTAACGTAGTAATAAAATCTTTATTGCAATCACACTATCTGTTAGTAACACTGCAGCTAGGTAGCTGCAGTGTTACTAACAGTGCTACTAACACTGTAGCTTCAGTAGGAACGAGTTAGCTACCTTGTTTCAACGAGCTAATCAGAACCAAAAGTGACTGTAATTTTTTTCTCATAATTTAGCTTTCAGCAAGGCTGCAATGTTCTCTGATTTCAGGCGTAAAATTTTCTTTAATATTTTACACTAAAAATTATTTTTTGCCTGTTAACATACAACTGTGTGTAGTTAAATAAATACACTATCAATATCTGGTAATACTTACGCACTGAAGAATAAAATGGGTGTACTTACTACCGGATATCCTGCCAAATTTTTGTGGCAGAAAGGGATGTGCAACATTTATTCAAGGTGGCAATAATTTCCGATATTTATTTCATTTCTGAACTCAAACTGCCCTTGGAAATGTTTTATGAAAATTTTGCCAAGTTTGAGTTTTCTAAACATAATCAAAAGCATATAAAAGTTCGTAAAGAATTTTTTGATATACTTTGTGTTGCCATATATATCTTTGTACATTGGGGCCGCGGTGGTATAGTGGTAAGACTACTCGCCTCCAACTTAGGCGAAACGGGCTCGCTTTCCGGTGGAGTCGCTCCCAGATTTTCACACGTGGGAATCATGCCGGACGATGCCGCTGATTGGTGGTT
The DNA here is from genome assembly GCA_002778355.1 of Clitarchus hookeri. NCBI lineage: Eukaryota > Metazoa > Arthropoda > Insecta > Phasmatodea > Phasmatidae > Clitarchus > Clitarchus hookeri. The sequence goes on along the minus strand of NQII01001074.1, from coordinate 292,815 downwards.
TTCCTCGGGTATCTCCGGTTTCCCCCGCCCTTGCATTCCTCACTTCACCCTCGTTGGCTTTCAAGACATCGATGAAAATAGCCGCCCAAATCTCTCCACTACATTCTGTACAGCGCTACCTATTGCAAATATAGCACTCTATGCTCACTAATTAATAAGTTCGAAACAATTTGCAACAAAACAACAATATCCATTCATGTATGAAGAGGAGAACTGAGATTTTCACATTATCTTTCCAATAAGAGTGAATTTTTATCATATGCCAAATCACTGTTACCACAGAGCTCTTAGTCGCGATCACACTTACACAGACAGTTCTGTGTAGCTTTGTGACTGAGTTTGACATTCAGAGTGCACAGTACCCCGTCCTTTGACACATGCTCATGACTGCGATGAATATGCTAGGTTATACCTAGTGGGAACTTATTTCTTTCTTCCACTGGAACTGTGATCGCTTTGAGTTAACAAAGTGCTGATTAGCGTTTCACCATCCCACTACCTTAAAGTATTCAGTGTGCATTGCTTTTTATATTAATATTCTTAAAAGAAGCTGACTAATATCCTAAATATTTGCTTCTGATAAGGAAACTTGACAAATAAATTGCTCTATCAATAGTTCACCTTTTTCCTTAAAATGTATTTGGTACCTATGTCTTAGAACATATACAAGGGTTTCTTTATCAGAATTATTTGTAAATTACCATAATTATTTTTATATCTCCTTCGTAAATCATCAAGTGACATCACATTCCGAAAGATAACGAAGGTATAATAATGTGGGTAACTTTGTAATTTATAATCTATAAGTCTTGTGTTATTCCTTAAGGTCGTGACAATCTTTCTGCCGAGTGGCCAAGTGGGGCAAACAGTGAACATTACAGCAAGGGAACAGAAACAGTGTCAGGTGAAAAAAAAAGAGGAGGAAATTAGCATTACGTGGTGCATAAAGGTATTGAGAATTATCTTTTTAGCTGCGTAATATTGTGCGCTTTCAAGGTTCCCAACATAATTACATTCTGATTTTGCTCAGTTTCTCAAACAGACTGCAAGGATTATATTTTCCTCTCTGTATGCGGAATTGCTTCTTTGAAAGGTAAGTTGCCAACTTATAATATTAAAATTATAATATTAAAACACCCTTGATTTATTTTTACTCAAAGTGTGTTGCTTTTTCTTACTCTTTTTTTTTGCATCAAGTTCTTTATGGAATTTTCTAGGCAGATGTACAATAGGCAAATGTTCTATCATACATAAGCAGCTAAGGTTCTATTTTCTTTGTTGAATTAAATTACACTATTATCGCATATCTTCACATAGTGTATGATAATTTGTGCAGTAACTGGAAGTTCGCTATTTCTGTAGGACAACTGCTGAATATACTACCCTAAGTAAGAAATGGAGACCTTTGTTTTTCGATACCACACGTGGTAGAATAGCTCGCATGTCAAACTTGTCGTGGTGATAGCATTTCGTAATTGTATCATCAGTGACAATTTATGGGCCCCTCTCAGTATTGCATTCCGCTTTTCTCAATTACTTTCCACATTCACATCTTCCTGACAGTACCCATTTGTAAAATAGAATTTGTTAACTTCCATTGGTATTTACTTTGGAACATATTTCAAATTCCTTTGTTCAGATCTTCCAGTAAATTGTCATGTTTTGCAAGTGATATCGACGTTTTTTAAAATCGTGGCTTTTTAAAGAATTATACTCATATTTTAGTACGTATCTTCAAAATTAAATAATTTTTCATGTGCAGTTACTTTCAGCAAGACTTGTAGTACATTTACCACCCATTGTTCTGATATTACAAAATATAGTGAGAATGCTTTCACACTATCAATCTATTAAATAGTTGTTTATTATTGTTTTCATTCGCTCTCTTCAATCTTGTTTAAATCATGTTAGCTTAATTTTTCTGTAAACCGTTTCAATCAATTTCCTTTTTGTATCGTCGCCATCAAGAATAAGACTACATATTTAAAATAAGTACTTATTACTTCGTAAGGCAGTGTGATTGACTGTTTCTCTCAGTTTAGCATTTGGTAATGTCACAAGAAATGTACTACATGTGTATTCCGCAGTATAGAACGTGACAGACAATTTCCCGTGCTTGAGGGTCTCTAGGATCTATACCGTAACTACAGGAATCTCCAATGTGTCATTATTAGACTGCTCTCTTCGTATGGATGCTTGCTGTATCAGCTGTTTTACGCATATAACTAATTACTTCCTTCATATTTCTTAAAAAAAAAAGTATTTCTTCCAGCCGTATGCAGGTACTTTCGACCCTGTGATGCTATTTCGTTCTATGTATTCTTCCCCTTTTTGGATTGAGATTAACGGCTTCAAATGGCGTAGCTGTACTTCATATAATCAATTATCTGATGTATGTGTACCCTAAGAGTACTTTGTATAATTTTATTATGCTTTTTCATATTTTATTTATTTTAATTTTTTAAGTTAGTTGATTGGATAGTTACGTCCAAGTTTTTTTAAATATATTTTTTACTAGGCTTTCTTCTTAAAACATTTTCGTAATATTTACTACTAATCAGGAGTTTTATTTTTTTTACTGCATAACCTGCGCAAGGAATTGTGTATCACCCGTTTTATTATATTTATTATATTGAAGATCTACTTAAAAATTACTTTAACATCAGAGGGTACCAATATTTAAAAAAGAAAGCATTTATTTCAAGAATCCACGCTTCAACTAATTACTCTTGATTAATATAAAAAAATTTTTCACAGAACACTGCGTAAAAAAAAACATATATTAAAATATAAGCAAAATATGTGTAAAATAATAAGAAATTTAGAAACATATTCCGGAAAACACATTGCTATTGATTTAAATTCTAAACGATGAGATATAGTCACATGCGTTCAAGAAGTTCCCTCTCTCAGTTTTAAGATCAGGTAAAATTCTCTCATAAGATGTTTGCTTGGATCATCCTCAAAGAAGTTACATAGCAAATTTCGAATCACGAAATACAGTGATATTTAGCATAAAATCTAAACATATGTTTAATATGAAAGAAAATAGGAATACCTTTTTAGAATGCGCTGCTCATAGTTTTAATAGGTATTTTTATTTTTAAAGCTTATCTCTCCTTTAACATAAATACATGTTGAAACGTGAGAAGAATTTAGTCAGTCTGAGGTTAATTTTTGAATTTCTGCAACGCTCTTAACACACATAGGAGCCACAGATAAGATTATTAATATTTTTTGCCACTTGGGTTTTAGGCCTGATCAGCTGTAAAATGTTTTACCCCTCAGTTTCTGTTTTCAATCGGATGCATGTATCAGTCACAAATTTTCGCCTTGAAAATATGAACTGATCTTGCCAATTACTGATACTCTCGCTGTTGAGTAATTGTTTGACGCTTGTTGTTACGTAATGAGCCCTGCTAATGAAAAATAAATTTGACAGGCTAGAATAATCAGTTAGGGGATGTTTGTCATTGAGTGCTTGCGATCACTTACATGTTTATACATGTGTGACGACACAGACCGTTAGACTGGTTGCACACGTGCCGATATTATCGGAGCCCGATTAGACACCGATATCGGACGACATTGAACATTTTGTATTGCAATGGGAAACTTGCACTCAGCGCCCGACAGTGTCGGATCCGATGTAATTATCGGTCCGACATCTGGCTGTCGGAGAGCACAGTACACTGGATCTCGACAGGTTTTGCGGCCCGAAGACCGGCACACCCTCCATCCTTCCGCACTGTAACTGTACTCAGATGAGTACGGCACTTTCTTCTCTTCTGTTCTTCGGGCCATTCTCTGTTCTTAGTGCCCTACTCGGTATTCTACCGGTCCTCGCCAATCAAGGATTTTCCGGCTTCTTACATTGAAGCCTTTACCCGAATACCTCCTCATGGGTCCTCGGAAAACTCTTCTCGCCGCTTGTATTCTTCCAGCCTTTTTCCCATTTTGGTGGCGAACTCATTACATATCTTGTGGAGAGCTTGATCTTTTAGTATATTTGCCAAATCCAAGTGAATGCCCTTTCTTTCTGTGATCTCTTGCAGCCAGTACCTTATGTCTTCCGTTTTCAAGAACTCTGTGATGACTGCTGCATTGTATCATCCAATCCACACACATCGCACAGCGGTAACTCTACCAACCGCAGACTATGAATTTTGGCCTTGAAGTTTCCGTGACCAGAGTATATTTGTACACTATAATGGTTGAGAGTGATCCATTCAATTTCAAGTTTGTTTTCCACATTCGGTAACAGCTCGTATGTGACTCTCCCTTTCTCAGATGTTTCCCATTCTTCTTGTCACTTATGGAGAACTTCTTCCATTACCTGTTGTTTTTCTATCTTCAATAGTCTGCCAGTCCGTGATCTCTCTGCCACAATGCCCCTGTATATAATCAGTTTATCCACTGGCAACACTTCAGCCAAGACAGGAAGTCCCTCATTGGTCACTGTTCTATATGCATTAGTGACGGTCAGCAGTGTTGCCTTTTGAGCACTAATGAGTTTACTTTTGTGCCTCATAAGCTCAACTCTATTATGCCATAATGACCCCATACGATATAATGACCTCGAACACTGCCTTATATATAACTTTAAGTGTTCTATAATTTAGGCCCCAGCTTGTGTTACCAATAATCCTTAATCTCTGAAAGACCACCACAGCCTTTTTAGCAAAATACTCTATGCGCTTCAGGAAGCTCACATTTTCTTCCATAATGACTCCCAGATGTTTCATCTCAAGCACACACTCCACCGAGTCTACACCAAAGCGTAAAGTCGCGGGACTTCGCAGTTTCCCTTTGAGCAGCATGGTTTTCGTCTCAGACGTGGAGGATTCCAGCTTCACTTGTTTTGACCATGTCCAAATCTTCTCCATTATAACTTCACTGGATCTCGTCAGATCGAGTGTTGGCCCGATGTCCAACTGTCGAGAACAATGTTTCTTAATGGGAGCTTGCACACATCATCCGACATGCCGGAGCCGGCCACGACTTCGCAGTCTGGTGGCATGTGGTAGAGTGGCAGCATCCGAGTACTGTTGGTTGGTGCAACAAGTAATCTGCGTAAAAGTGCTATGAATAGATTTAATTACGACGTATTGTCATTAATCTGGTTGGTTGAGTGGAGGCCATGTTTGTGGGACAAAACTGCACATGAATACAAAGACAAAGTGGCGAAACAGAAGTCCTGGAGTAAAGTATCCTCAACACTAGAAGAAGAATTTGACAAAATGGACAAGAAACAGCAACAAGAAATAGGTACGACGAGCAATAGTATAGTGTTATTTAAGTCGCAGCCATACGAGCTCACTATTCCATGCCTAAACATTTTGAATGTAGATAACATGCCAATAATAGCGTAACACATGTTGTAATTATAACAAAGGTTACATGAACCGTGTAGATTAACGAATTTAACTCGGGAACAGACAAATGAAATAATAGTAGTAATAAGTAAAAAACAGCAAAACTGTTTACATTCCAAGCTCCTCTATATTAGTGCACATACATAACAATGGTACATTGAAATGTAAATTGTTTTGAATACAACCGTGCACACAAGTAAACCCTTTATTATGTTAGATTTGACAGCTCTGCGGTTTATGTTGAGTCTATATTTTTTTAACTGCCATAATAATGACCCTTCGGGGCTCACAAAGTAGTCAGCAAAGTGTTCTCGTACTTCATTGGCACTTTTGGAGCCCCATTGGAGGAGGAGTTTGCTCCACATCGACTAACCCTTGCCCGTGTGCTGTGTAGAGGTCATATTGTCAAAAAGTATCTCTTACACGCAACAATATATTGTGGAGAGTCACACACGCTTTTACTATATCTTTTGCAAATCGCTTGGAAACGTTTAGTGCACGGTGGAAAATCCTCTATTTGTGACACAATATGCCGAAACTACATTCTACAAATTTCCTCGCCTGACATAAGCGGTAGTTAAATACTCTTCTTTTTCCGTTCAAATTATGTCCTCCAAAAGGTCGCATAAGGTGCGTGGAGAGTGCAAATACTTAATCTCCCACCAGAACGAATTGAACATTTAAACTACCTCCTGGTTGTACAGGGCCTGTTGGCGGGATGTGTAATTGTCCTTTGATTAACAATTTGTAGATATCTGTCTCCATGAAAACCGGTGATCACAGCTCCTATGTCTACATATATGAATAGGTAGTCAGAATCAGCCACTGCCACAAGGACGATTGAAAAATAACTTCCATAATTGAGGTTTATTGAGCTACTACCAGGAAATCGACACATGCGTCCATGTTTCCCGTCTACAGCTCCGATACAAAACGGAAAATTTGCGTACTTCCTGAACCTGTCTGCTATCTCTTTCCACTTTTCTTCTGTTGGTTGCGGAAGTACTTCATCCTTCAAATTGTCTCACATGTATTGCATACCAATTTCACAATGTTTCGTATTGTACTTATTCCGAACCTGTAGGCGTAGTGAATGTCAGTAAACTTATTACCAAAAACAAGGTACCTGAAACACATATTTGTGTTCTATTAACAAACACTATTTGTAAATGTTCCACGCAGATTGTCACTTGTCAATATTTATCTATATGCACAATATTATTGTTATTACACCAGGTAAATTGTATTTCAGGGGATGCGATTTCTGCGAAGTGGCAGAACATAACGGATGCTTTCGTCAGGTCAGTAAGAAAGAAATCTGGGCAGGCTGCTACCATGAAATATATATCATTATAATCTACACTTTCTCCTCAAAGTGGTGAAGAAGGATGCCACAGAGTAAAGTCTCCTCGAGTCTCTGCAACAGGAACTTGAGGACTCCACTGAAGAACCCAATCACGAAGACTCGCTTGAAGGAGAGCATTCATCCGACATAATTACGCAACCCAAGCCACCTGCTGGACCTCCCCCTGTTAAGAGATCAAAGAAGAAAGGGGATGTCGACAGATAGATTCTTAGAGTCTTAAACGAGAGATACGTGCCCGGCGAAGATGATGGATTTTTTTATGTCAATCAAACCTAGTGTGCAGCGCTTGTCTGAGGATGCAGGATGATCACTACCAATCATCTACATTGAATGCTTGCCACATGCCTGTAACACCAACACATCCGCGCCCTTTTCACCCAGGCCCGCTGGAGTCAGCAGGAAGTTCCAATTGTTCGCAATTCTCATCACATTCTCCATTGGCATTGTAAGCCCCTACAGGCGATATGTAATGGACTTCAATGTGTATGTCTGGAGACTCGCAGTCACACACTGCCTCAGTACTGTCCAAGTGCAGTGTTTGATATTTCTGATCTGGTTTTGCTGTATGAAAACAGCTTATTTTCTAGATGTAACAAAATATTACAATACAATCCTTGCTATTGTACAAATGTGATTTTGATTACCATATTGTGACTGCCATCATTTCTCTGAGGGGCACACATGCTTTCATTGTATTATACGTACGCTTGATGACGCTACCTAACCGTTCCACTAGGTAATCGATGGTAACTGTGCTCATACTAAAATAATTGTAAAACTTCGATTCGTGCTTTCGCAATTTCTCAGAGTGTAAAAAGAGCCATCTGCATATCTAACTTCAAGAATAGGATGCACCCAATGTCGTCTTTCATTGTTCTTCCTATATTTCCGCCTGAGGTATACTAAATGCAGAAGGTAACGTCTTCTATTGAACATAGCACACATCTTGCTTGTCACGCTGCAAAACTCAAACTAACCTCTTACTCCGATAACATGTTGGTGCGTGTGAAAACTCTGGACGTCCAATCCGACACCGGTGTCGGATCGGAGTCCGATAAATGTCGGTGCGTGTGCAATCGCCCTTATGATCCGCCGCAACCTGTCGAAGTAGCTTTAGCTGCATATAACCCAAACGCATCCAAACACAGCAATTTTACGTAAGGTGTTAGCAGTAATGTCTGTACAGACACTCTTTCCACTCGGACTCACTGAAGAAAACACCTATCACCATGGAGACAATCCTCGTAAAGAAAATAGTGATAAAACATTACGCCATAAACTGATAACATTATCTGCTGTCAGAAGTTGCTCATTAGGCAACAATTTAGATATCGACTTCGCTATCTTCACGAGACGAAAGTTAAGCCTGTCTCAGTTGAAGTGTTCTAGATTTTGACCTTCCTGTTTTTAAGGACGCTATCAGGCGGCACCATTGTCGTTGCACGTATGAATAGATCTTTGTGATTGCGTCAGGCATTACAAAAACAACGTCATCTTTTAATTATACCTAACTTTGATAAATTTCCAGAAACCTAACTTATGATCTTACGGTTTCAGGAGACTAATATGTAAAGACGGTGGCAAATAAAGTCTTTTTTTTCTACGACCATGTGGCGATAAGGCCAATGTGATCATGAGTTTGAGCATGTCCCTTGTCATGACTCAGAAGTTGCAAGTACCGAGTCGGAAACAAGTGATACGGAACTCGCTGCAATCAAAAAGTCGTATTTCCGTTAGCGGATCTGCGCATAGCCGTGCGACATTAAACGAATGTTAAGGTTCTCTTTTCGACTGTTTTTCATCAAATTTTCATTGACGAGACATTTTTTGCTAGTCTGTTGTGTATTGTCTAGAATAAGGATTACGAAAGCATTATTACAAGCAATAGTATATTACTTCCATTATACCTGGTGCGTTCTTATAAATGCCTTTATAATAATTCGTGGACAAAAAAAGCACGTTACACTTCTCCAAACCAAGCGAGGTGATCCAGTGGTAAACCACTGGACTCGCCTTCGGGAGGACATGGGTTCGATTCCTTGTCCAGCCGTACTGATTTCGGTCGTTCGTGGTTTTCCGAAATCACTCCAGGTGAATGTTGGGATTGTTCCATATTACAGACCGTGGCTGATTTATCTCCCGTTCTGGCTTCTCTGAGCAAATCGCTCTGTCTCGCTGTGACTGCATGTAGAAGCCAAAGTGAAACGTATCAAATCATTTGACTTTTCCGGATACAGCCTTAGCGTTTGCCATTGACGGATTTCGAAATTTATTTAGTAGGCCGGCGGAATAGGTGCAGTGGTAATAACCCTCATGTGGGCGGGGGCTCATCCGGAAAAAAAAAACCATTCATACGTAAGCTTTAAAAGTGCCGTTTCAATGGTTATCGCGGGTTTTTGTAAATAAGATAAAAGTTGCTTTCGAAAAAGAAGATAAAAAGTTAAGGAATATATTTGAACTTTAGCTAATTATATAAGCTTTAGGTAGCTGGAAGTGAAAGAGAAGGTTAAACAGTAATGCAGTCTCAAACCAATTTGAATTGCTAACACAGAATATTTTAACTAGGCGTCGTATGTTTTATGGTACTCATTTCTTGACCTTAACTATATGAATATAGTAAGTACAATTCATGACACCAAGAACACTAGGCACTGCAAGAAAAATTAGCCCTGTCTGGATGAATTGGTTAAACATATCTGTTACATCTCAGGCTTTGATATGTATATTATTTTTTATTAAGGTTCGTGAGCGCGAGGCCAATGAGTCCATTTTCTCGTATTGTCTTTTTCAGACGTGACTTTATATGAGTTTCTTAACAAAGGCTTCTCTTCCAGAACACTTAGAACACAAAGCAGTTGGAGAAGTTTATTTACTTTCGAAAAAAAAAAAAAAAAGTCGCAAAACGCATTGGTAGTACTGGCAGAGTGTTCATTTTTTCCTTTTCTAGTGCAAGCGCCACAAAGCCCGCTTCATTCTGGATTTTGATTTCACTGTTTTAGATCCTCAGCGTATTTTGTAACTGCACTGGTCGATTCTTAAACCTCAGGTTGTCAGCTTGCGCTGTAAACTCTGGAAAAAGGCTAAACAATTTGTGCAAGTCTGTATCTGCAAGGGAGAACTTTGTGAAGGGATCCACCGGCCTGCAGCTATTTTACGCGTTCGAGGGCTTGAACCGCGTGAGCTCTAAGGCCGACTCTTGCTCACTCACCACTTGAACCATCGCCTCTACGCGCAAGGCGCTCAACTGCTGTGCATTCTTTCCGTCGGTGACTCGCGTGAACGCGACTATCAGGGTTGACCCTATATTTTAGCGGCACGCTATTATAGATAAAAGTATGATGCCTGTCTAAAGACAACTATAAAGTTTCTGTATAGAACATTTAGCAGCCTAAACTGATTCTGAAAACACCATTTTTAGCCATTTTCACACCCAAATAATAATCTGAGGAGTTGAATTTGAGAACTGCAGTCTGGTATTTGTACATGAAAAGTTTCTTAAATGTATTTCGTGTTTAGACACCGCTAAAAAATATCGAGACGTTTTGAATAACTTGTTTTCTACCAGACCTTTGCAACGCACTTCATGCGCCAGGTAGGTGGAGCCCTCAACCTCTTACTAATCAGGCCGTCGACAAGCGGGATGAATACGTTCTTCTTGTATTAATACTCTGGGTTACATTCCTTTTAGTTAGAGCTAACCGGTGAACTTGCGTGTTCACATTGCGAGCAGAATTTTACACCATCATGTTGTGTTACTGCATTTATTGCTCTTTAATAAAGGTTTTTATATAATTTAGTTTCCGTACTGTTTCAGTTATATTCGTTTAAATACAACAGTAGATTCGCGAAGCAGCTTTGTGACGAACATGCTCACCATGGACGCATGGACCCGTCTGACCGGTTATAAGTGACGTAATAATAACTCGTCTGGGGATGGCTGCGGGGAATTTCCTTGAGATCGGGTTCCTGATTACTCCCGTCCTTGCCAGTGATGCGAAGAAGAGGCACGCCCACTTTGTAAGCAATACTCAGCGCGTCGTGCCAGTTATTTATGCAAAGAGCGGGAATCACGAGATTACGACCAGGCCATTCGTCCTCTTCTTGATACGCGGATATTAAACGGACTGGTTTTACTAGCTGTTTCTATTTATGAGACCAGATGTGTGCAACCATCTGTATTGAAAATGCCAAGGAATATTGATTACGCAGTAGCGTGTAGCGTACGAGTTGCGAAATACTTCCCGGATTACTTTTGGCTGCAGATGTCTTGTTCAGGATACGATAACTCTAATGTGATTTGCGAAACTGTTTGCGAAAAAGGTTATTTTCATAGTTATTTCTTTGATACTGATTCCGGGATTAACACGTAGCCCCGAAAAATGTCTGTACCGCTATATCCATAAAGCCAGTCTAATGCAACCTTGAAACGGGGGAAAAAATAATCATCCTTTAGGTTAAAAAAGGTTTTTAGAAAAAAAAACCCTAGGTGCAGAGTGGATTCTTAGATTTTTTTCTATTGTTAAATTTGTACAACATGAATGAAATTATTCCCCCTACAATGTTGCGATTACAATGCACCAATATTTTTATAACAAAACTTCAGGTACATCAATTTTTCTTGTATAAATACATTTCTCAATCAGTTATCTTTAATAATGTTTATTTTATGGCTAACAAGTTGCAAAATATCGCTAGAGAAAAACTCCCTCGTGTGTTACCCACCGTCCAAACACCAGAGTGGTTACCATTTAGTAACAGTGTTTACAAATATATTAGTCGTCATGGACGATTTCTCGTTTTGGTTACACCTCAATGCAAACAATTTGTTTGTAACCATTTGTGACCAAAAACGTAAAATAATTTATATACTATAAATTAAATTTTTGCCAGCAAGATTAAATACTTAACCTTGTCCCTTTAAGAAAAACATTTATAATGTTCACTTAGGCCTTCACTACAGCCAATTAATTAATTAATCTCAACTTTATCTACGAAATCTTTGGCATTTAAAAAGCCACAGCGGGCACAAACCTGCCAAAAATTACATATAACCAAAAACATTCATAATAAAATTAATTTGTCGCCACGAAAACGTCCCAACTACAAGCACAAGGTATGTGTACTTAATTATCGTGTCTGCCTCACCCTCTCTGCCCGCCAACACGAAACGGAGATGCTAATAAAGGACCCTCCCCCACACCCCCTCCCTGGCCAGACCCACACTTCGTCGATCGTAAATCTTGGCAACACAGGATACAGAGGTATCCAGAAGGATAACAAAAAAATCCAATACTCGGCCAAAGATAATTCATTAAACAACTGAAAGTCACAACCTCACATGTACAAAACGCAGGTTCGATTGGGCCACTCACCTCGCACTCCCCTCAAGAATCTACGTTTGTCAAATGTGGCAACCAAGGATGCCGTTAGGTGACGTTGTCCAATGGCTGCGAAGTTGAATAGTGATTGTCAATCAGGTGTTAGTAATGGCGTCACTGAAGGGGTCGAAGTTTGCGGCGGCCACAGTACAGGACCGGGCCGCACCGGTATCGTATTCCTCCGCCATCCACGCCACACGCCGGCCAGCCCGGAAACCCCCGCTGCCAAAGCGATCCGTTCGACGATTAGCACCAGGTAGGAAGGTATCTTGACTTCGTTTTTCCTCCACCCATTTGCGATGTCGACCACAGCCTGTGTTGTCTTTGTCACGTGGAGAAATAGATGTTGAGCAGGTTGTGGGACGTAATTTCCGAGAATTATGTGAAAACCGTCATAATACTATCCCATGTATATATGGCACGTATGTAAGAAATTCTGGCCAGTCTCGGTTTTCAGCCAGGGAGTGGGGAACTCGTAAGTTTCAGGACTGGTGTCCTGCTGTATTTAAACTTTCGTGCTGCTGGTTCATCGTTCGTCACCTTAAGTGCTCCACTGTTTCCATCCCGCAAGTGGTATCTTGTTCAGATCGGTCGTCGGAATATTCTGGAGCCAGCAACGATATATTTCCTCACCTGAAAGATCCCCTCCCAACCCGACCCGGAATTAAACCGGGTATCTTTCGCTAACCAGACGCTTATCCTGAAAGCTGAACTTGCATTGCGTACATAATATATTCGTAGCAGATCAATATTATTCGGACTATGTAAACTGCCATTGGCGGCTGACGATCAGTGGCATTTGCTAACGCTGCGAGGACTACTTCGTGTATTATGACCAGGTACTCTCGAGACAGGCTAGAGTAAAAAAACAGGTAAAAATAAAAATAAATAATAATGTTTAAATAAGTTAAAAGGCACTGAACAAACATCGGCTCATTTAAACAGATGATTTGTTTACCTAGACTGCAGTCCACAGAACACGGTAATGTTCCTACTACTAAGAATATTCGCTAGCAAGAGGAAAGGAAGTGGTATAACAAACACGAATAGCAACGGTAAGATACCTCTAGGGACCTCTATCATTTCGCATTATAATTCGGCGCTAGACTAGATGCCGTGATTATATGTTTGGTTCACTTATATGGACGAAACTACCTTCATCTGAGATGCACTGGAGAAAGTTTCTAGCCACAATCGCGGCTGGAGAAAAGGGAACAGGAGAGTGGGTTCCGACTGCGGCAACTACCAAACAAGTGACCTTGGCTCCAGTATGTGGAGGACTGCGGTATCTAACATGGTGTCACATTGCAACTGAAGTCCGATAAATCTGATAGCCAGGACTGGAGACCGGCAGTACTTGTGGGCTCAGTGGTTCGTGCACTAGACTTGACTGTCTCACGTACACTCTAAACACAGCAGTTTGTTCATTAGCTTCTTTCTCAGTATGGAACAGCTTTTTATGTCTGATGTTTCACTAAATTTGTTTGCTGATTTCTCAGGTCTGTATCTGCAACACATAACGGCAAGATATCCACCACGCAAGGTACATGCCGCAAACATAATTGGTACTTGTGGCTGTTGATGTCATTTTCTGCTGTCGGTTTTGTAAGTCCTATTTTCCCTGTTAGAATATCTGCCCAGAAATTGGTTTCTTCGACGACGAAAACATATGATTTTCGAAAATGTAACACGTATGTAACCATCCAATTTGTCAAAGCGATGCAGCGTCTGGCTACAACTTAACGATTGAATGACGTATTTCTGACATAGCTCAGCTGTTTTCTTAACGACTCACGTGTTCGTCAGTACTAGAGCAGCAGATATATCATTGGCTCATGTGATGGGGAATGGTTTCACTCTCAGACGACAGCCAATAATGAGACGCTAAATTTTAGATATACAGTCAGGATATATTTCACTACGCTTACATCACAAATTCTGAAAGGATTTTAGGAATTCTGCTTACTGAGCTTCTTACTTATAGGGCATCTGTCAGTTTTGAGTGGGCTGGAATTTTAGGCTTAATGTGCCTTAAGGGTTACTTCCTTGTACCAGTACGCAGACCATTTAAACTTAATTACAGTTAGTTTCTCCTATCATAACTCACCGATTCTTTACCGAACAAAGAAAAAGAAAAGAATGAAAAAAGAAACGACATACAGTGCTACCAGATGTTGAGTTCGATACCGACAGACACTTCTATGGGTGATTTTTAACATATTGTTATGAACCAGTTTTTAAGCCATTCGTACGTGAAAGTTGCTGGGGGCGTAGCTCAATAATGACTCATGATTCGGTAGAGCACAACAGTATAAGACGAGTTTTATTACATGAATATTATACAGTTGCTATTTAAATGACTATTGATCGGGGGAGCTTTAAATTGAATACCAAGATTATTATTCATTACATTTAATTCACGCCATTTTATTTAAACCTAACTGGAAAGTCATCACCTTGTTAATGTTGTCTAGGAAAATTCAGATGTGCTTTTAAAATATGAACCTTCCTGTTCCTTACCAGTAAGACCACTGCATTAAGATAAGGAATTCCCGCGAATGCATTTGAGGACAGTTTCTTTTGCAACTGGATCACGCTTACGCAGACACGTCTTGGACGAGTCGAAGTCAGTAACAAGCCTGCAAAAAAACATTGGCCGAATCCCGTGCTAACTGGTTTGGGGGAAAACTGGCCGCAGCCACTGATAAAGTGTCTGAGGCGTGAGTGTACGGGAGATCGTAGTCACAGAATCTTTTAGAATACATGGGTGAAACAGCCACTCGAATCACGAACTCCAGCTGCACACGCCAGTAAATTGGCTTCACTGGTAAGCCACAACGCCGTCCTCCAACCAGCGACTGGTAGTTTATTGAAATCTTTCGAAGCACGCAGTAGCCAATCAAAAACAAGGCCCGTTCACAGAGCCTCGCGCAGCCAGTCGGATGGATGGGTACGCCCACATCAAAGGAACCGCCACGCCATTTAACCTCTGTATACTTACTGGTTCTGTGGCATAGTCTAGCCAAGAGGCCGTTGAACCCGCGAATTCTTGTGTCCCTAACCATGAATATGTGCAGTGTTTTGATATAGTCTGTTATTGGTTTCTTCAGACTTTTTGAAACAAACCTTTGAAAAATCACACCATGTATGACGTGTTTGGTTTATTTCCAAAGTATGTCACGTATTACAGGTATTTTATACTTCTGTTAACATCAAAGTACACTATTTTACGTGAAATGGAACTTTTACTTATATTCTATATATCAATAATAATATTTTATTTATAATTAATGTGAATAAAATCAGGGAGCAAATGTGTGTG
Organism: Clitarchus hookeri; assembly: GCA_002778355.1. NCBI lineage: Eukaryota > Metazoa > Arthropoda > Insecta > Phasmatodea > Phasmatidae > Clitarchus > Clitarchus hookeri. The sequence goes on along the minus strand of NQII01001074.1, from coordinate 277,374 downwards.
TTGGTAATGCCTGGTAAGAAATAGTTATTATGCAAAATATTATTACACTGAGTGCGCATGAATGCAGTGACTTGTCCCTTTGGTGCAATTTTACAAACTTACCAAAGCATTTATTGCATGAGGCGGAGGAATATCCTGAAAGTAGAACTTAAGCAGGGCTTCACAAAAGTTGGAAGTAACCGTGAATGGACTATATACAAGATGTTTCATAACACGTTGAACCCACTTCACTGATGGACAGGACACACTAAAATAATGACATGTAAACATAATGCCTAAGTGGCCTTGTTTCCGAATTGTAGTAGTGTTTGTACTGCTGTGATGTGGTGTTACTTATTGTTGTAGGAGGTGCTCAAGATAAAAATCTTCGGCCTAAATGAACGATTTCAGTTGTATTATAGAATGTCGTATTCTTTATAAAAAAAAAAAAGGTCAAGTGTTCGTCGAGTGCGTTTGTAGTCTTATCGGATACGCCGAAGTAGTGTTTCGCTGCTGAAAATGTGTGTTGGAAACACAAATGTTTTTTCAAGAATCCAATGGATTGAAGTCTGTAGAATGTGCAGGCCACCCAATAGTTCCTGTACGACCTAACAATTTGTTCGGATATTGTTATCTTGCTAACACAGTGGTTCTCAAACTACGGTCCACGACCACCGGTGGTCCATGGCTTTCTAAATTTGCCACCAATTTACATGGTTTTGAAAAGCATAGTTACAAATGTTAATAATAATGTTTGTTCTTTTCATTTTAACACTGTGTTCAGTGATTTGTCCCGACATTTTTTGTTTCAAAGTGTAATAAAATACGGTAGTTTATATTAATTTATTTTCTTTTTTATTGAATTGTTAAATTAATATTTATATTGGTATGTAAATGGAAGAAGTGCCGACGTATGTGGTCCATGTTACATTGATGTTCTACACCTAGTGTTCCGTGGTAAAGCTTGAGAACCATACGTCACCTTTTAAATTTTGATTACGGATTTTATTTTCTACATCGGGAGCTCGCCCCGACCCGTTGCACAATACCTGGCGACCGCCGCACGACTGCAGGGCGGCCCGCCGAGACCTCGGTCTGACTGATCACTGTGCCAGGGTCGCAGACCAGGCCAAGGTCGCCGTCCAGGGTGGTTTCGCGGCGGCACGTTGGGAAAGAGCACGCGCGCCAGGTGACGTCACCTGCCTTATTCACGTGCTCTTCAAAAGACGTAAACATCTCCACCGTCTGGCGAAAGCCACGCCCCTCCGCTCAGGGAAAGCGTGGATACATGTGCTACCTGGCAGCGTGAGTCACGACGTTATCGGCGCAACACATGTAAAATTGTGCAAGGTCAGTCATTGATAGACAGGTATAGGCTGTTCGCGGTAAACTAAGCATTTTTGAAAGCCCTGCTCAAGATATAGTTTGTGTATTATTCCGCGTTATGTAAAATTAACACTGCCATAGGCCTTCTCATTTCTTTCATGCGTCAAGTAAATATTTTACAAATATGCTCCCTCTTACGCTTGGATGCATAAAAAAAATCGGTACAAATCCCTGGTGAATTTAGGTTACTACATTAATCCACAGGCTTTCACTATATACAGTGGCTTTATTTGCAAAAAATTGGTTTAATTTTCATCGAAATATTTAGGACGTTCAATTGAAATACTCGGTCATTCATTACAGTGATGGATAACAATTTACCGAAAGTGTAGAGTTAATTCAGTAAGTAGTTTTTTTCAATAAATTTCAAACCAACGGGCTGTAAATTTTTTTAAATCGAAAAACAATTTACACTGTTATTGGATGGAAAAAAAAAATTCGCTGTTTGTAATTCTATCTTGGAGTACAAAGTAAATGCGACTACCAGTGTAGTGCAAAAAACTGACCGAGTTCAAACAAAAAAGCTGTACGAATCAAGGGAAGATAGGAGAAGCTAAATATTAAATGAATGTGTGAGGTGAAATTAAAAACTTTCCACAATTTTGTCATTGTTAACTGCGACTGCTGTTTTGTCCCTAATTCCAAGCTGCACCACTGAATCAACGAGAAAAACATTTACTTCCTTTTAAAATACTGTAAACTGTATTCAAGTTCTGCTATATCCGTCTCCATTTTTTCGATCGTTTATCGAAGATCGAAGATTGATCAGCAATAGCGAAGGACTAAAGTGTCTTTGGTAAGTTGACAAATATATAGGAGCACAACAAGAAGTTACCAATATAACTAATTAGCCTACTTTCCTCTACATATGAATGCGAGTAAATGTGATGAAGAAGTCTCTACTCTAAGAACTAGATACGAGGAACGTGTGTTAAAATAAAATATCTATTTTGCAATCATTTTGAAAATAATTGTTTGACCCACTTAAAACACACCAGTTTACATGGAATACCATAGTAACACTTTTTAGGCAAAATTTGGCGGAAATCGGTTGTTTCCCGAGATGTGGAAAAAAAGTGAATCTATCTAACAAAATGGTGGAAAACAGAGACTTTGTGTTAACACATTTGATACTTAATATAGGCTACTGCCAACATACTAAGTTTGGTGCAAACACGGTTCCGTAGATACAGGAGAGTAATAAAAAATGTTCACATGGCCGCCATTAAAAAAATAATTTTTCTGTCAACTTAAAAAATACCAGTTCACAGGGCACACTGTAGTATTTCTTTTTTACCAACTTTGGTAGGAATAGGTTGATTGTTTTTCGAAATATGACTCAAGAACTTAATTTTTTCATGTGGCGCTATCTTACAAAAAGGTAAACAAAAGAATCAATCTAACAGCATATTTTATGCTTGTTGTTTATACTTTCCGCGTACCAAGTTTGGTGTAAACAGATTAAACGTTATGGTGTATATACCAAATTACCCTAATATATTCATATAGCCGCCATGTTTAAAACAAGTGTCTTATCCATTAAAGTCGTATATGGTTACATAACCTACCATAGTATTAATTACCTGCAAAATTAGGCAGGTATTTATTGGGTAGTTTCCGATATATGCTGTAAAAGTTTTTTTTCCATCTAGTGCTCTCTTTCAAAATGACTGACCATTAACAATATACCTCCCCAATATAAATATTTACATGATGAACTGTTAAAATACTAATTATGATCTCAATTGTTCAAGTGGTTCCCGAGAAATAAAATGAAGCCCTACATATTAAAACGACCAGAATTTTGAAAATAAGTATATTTCGTGGTAGAAAACTATACAACTGGATGCCCTTACTAAGCAGCCTATGTGTGCCAAGTTTGGTCAAATTCGGATCACGGATTCAAAAGTTATTGAGGGTTGGGAGGAGGGGGGAATAAATCCCATACAGATATTCACATGATTGCATAAGCATGGCTTTCCAAGGAAAATTGCCCAAATAAAGAGAGGGTGACGGAAGGGCTGAGTCGTTTGGAGAGTGTTCGCTCGGCAAAACACTTCATCAGAATAAAGCTAATTAGCGAGCAAATGAAGTTTTATTAAAGTTTCTGGCATTAATTTTCTGAATGAAACGACACATTTCATTTATATACCTGCAATATTTCTATACAGGATTGTAATAATTTTTTTATGGTTTATGGGGACACTGATATCGCACCCGCTTACAATACAAACTCGTAGCGTACCAGAGTAGTTCAAGCTTATTTTTTATATGAAAACATCAAGATATGTCGTGAAGATGTGTTAAAATTTGTTTCGGACATCACAGAAATGTATTTTGCGATTTGGTTTGTAAAGGTCTATGTACTGGTTTCGCATCTGCACGAGATGATCCTTCACTATTTATTTTACTGTTTGTTACTAAAATAACGCAGAAGTTTCGCATTTTTTGATATAATCCTTGTAGTGAGTGGGTGAAGAGATTTGAGGTGCTCGTAACATCGAGGTCTTGAGAAGGGATGAGTGTGAAGCGAGGTAAGTGTGGAAAGCGGCGCCGGAGGAATGCAAGGGCGGGGGAAACCCGCCAACCAGCGGCATCGTCCGACGCGATTACTGCATGCTAAAATACGTGAGCGACCCCGCCGGGAATGGAACCCCGTTCGCCTCGATGGGAGGCGAGTAGTCTAACCGCTAATTCACTGTGGCCCCACATTACGTTTAGTTTTTGCAAAACTGTTTTAACACAATCGTGCAAATTATTTTACTTATACTCCATTCACGGTTACTTCCAAATTTTCTGAAGACCTGCTAAACATCTACTTTCAGGCTGTTCTTCCGCCCCATGCAACCAAAGCTTAACTATCTATAAATTCAAACTAAAGGGACAGCGCACCGCGTTCGTGAGCACTCAGTTTAATGATATTTATCACCAGGCATTACCAACACACTTAATTTCTCACTGTTTTTATTCGTATTGATTATAAATGAAACACTATAATTTATGAATTAAATATTAGCTGAAGTTCAATTTAACCAGAAATAAGATACTTTTATGTTGGCAGAAGTATAAAACGTTTGTGAGATATGCCATGTTTATTAAACAACCAAACACGTCATACATGGGGTGATTTTTCTAAGGTTTGATTCAAAAAGTGTGAAGAAACCGCGAATAGACTGTAAACCGTAATTCGCACCTGGAATTACTTGGTTTTTAAAAACAGTTTTCTTAGAATAAAAAGAAAGGGAATATGTGATTTAAAGTGGAACGTGAATGCTTATAGCATTTTAATAAATGAAGCAAGTTATCCTACGCATTATGTTATTGCAACTACCCCACTAAAGGAAAAGAGAACACTGAAACTTGCTGAGGATACTCAAGATATTTTTAAAAACTAGATCCAGTTCAATCAGTGTTTTATTTTGTATTGAATACGATTCATTTTCAATTAAGGAGAAATGGGAGACGTAAAATTAACCCTTACTACAACTCTCTTCCCTGAATTTCATATGTTCACAGCGCTGTACACAAGACGACTGATTGATATAGCGCAAGTTGCAGAGCCGCCTAGCATTGAGACGTGACCTTGTTCCAGCACCTTTGTTATTCCTGGCTTTTGAAGTATTTGTTACTCAGAAACTGCATGTCTTCGAATATTAAAAAAAAAATCATAAACTCTTGAAAATGTTATGGGTATACTTTTTATTTGCTTCCTCGAGGCAATAATTGTGGAATGTTCTGTATACATAGCTCATTTTTATGGGCGGTGTGCAGTAATTATACGTTTTTATGGAACCCAGCGTTTTGTTTGTTCCTGTTGGTTTCATTTTATAGCTGTATAAAATATCAAAGTTTGACGTAGAAGTTTCTGTATTTGTTTTAATTTTGCATAATACTATGACGAATGACTGAGCATGCAAGAATGGAGCGTACGAATTTTTTTTATAAGCCACCCACACGAGAAGTATAGAGAATTGCTCGAACTTAACACAAATTCACAGTTTAGAATCGGAAACGGAGATACAATTGCTCTGCACGTTGCTATGTCGCAGGCGACATTTGCGCAGCGTTCGTTCGAATGAGTTCCGGCAAAACTGTTGCCAACGCGACAAACACGACGCAGTTAAACACGTCTCGCTTCCAAAGTGCTCGTCCACACAGAAATGTCACTTCGCCAATTACGGCGTCACTTTTCCTCTTACACTTCATTAGGATAATTTTCACTGCTAAGGGGTATGCGGCCGGGTAAACATTTACAATTAGATACGCACCACTAATTTTCTGTATCAATGATTATTTTTTGTACGGGATTTTTTAAAGGTATCTTGACGATCACATAGTTATTGTATTTCATCTTATTATTTAGTAAGGACTTCTTCATTGGTACATTTTCTCGTATTTTTTATGAGCTTCGCGAATTTAATGTGTGAAATAAATCACACGTACTTCTTCGTATTGCAACTTCGACAGATGTTAAAGCAGTGATTACACCATGCAAGCTTCATCTTTTCTTATAATTGGAAAGCAAGTTAACATTTCGAGTATGTCAAGCAATTGCATACAAAACGAGTTCTCTTGTATGTCTATATTTATATTTTGATAGCAAATAAATCCTTATAGTGAAAAATTTTATGGTCGCCCCATTTTTAATAACGGTGTTGAATCAAGGATAAAAACGTTGCAGTTAAATACTCTTGAAGTCCCGAAGTCCGCCGAAGATAAAAATAACAACGTTTTGTTTGAAACATTTTTTTCATTGAGAAGCAATTAAAACTTAATTTCATTAAAATAAACAATTCTTTTATAATGGAAATGACGTAATGGTGTCGCGCAGCGGATGTTGTACTTCTACCTTCATGATTAAGGCGTGGGTTATGACAAGAGCACAAGCAGCAATGCAATCATGAAATTCGCATACTTCCTGGAAAAATATGGCACGCTTTTCTTCACACATTGGTAATAAAATGTGAATAATATTTTACGTGATTACTTTCCAGCGGAAACATTTTTTTGTAAGAAGGATAATTGGTGAACGTCTTACCTACTATTCTGGCCAAAAGCGTGTCTGACTCGGTATTCGAACACGGAGCATTGGTGGAGCCGCTGTGGGGTAATGGCCAGACCACTCGCCTCCCACCACGATCCGAGTTCGGTTCCCGGGGGTTTGTAGTCGTTTCGCCCTTCATTACAGTCCGTTGCTGACGCATCTCCGGCTCATGTAAACCCCATCGGCTCTAAAGCCTCAGTTGTTAAAGCGCCGTCCAGATCTCTTTGTAGTGCGAAGGCGTCTTAGCAACTTCGGTCTTGGTGGTCGCCTAAAGATGTGGAATACTTGCTGTAGTCCATTCGCGGTTACTTCCAACTTTTCTGAAACCCTGCTTAAGTTCTACTTTCAGGATATTCCTCGCCTCATGCACACAAAGTCTAGAAAATTACACCAAAGTGACAGCGCACCGCATTCGTGCGCACTCAGTGTAGTAATATTTTGCATGAGAACTATTTTTCTTACTAGGCATTACCAACACACCTATCATCTCACTGTTTTTATTCATTATAATGGTAAATTAAATTTTATAATCTATGAAGAAAACATACATATAATATTTTAATTGAATAAAAAATGCGGTATTTTTATGCCGACACAAGTATAAAACGCTTGTGATACATAGCATGGGGTGATTTTTCAAAGGTTGTATTCAAAAAGTGTGAAGAAACCGCGAATATACTATATTGGTGTACGCTAAAAAAACGAATTAATGCTTTATTTATTTTGACGGAATAGTAGTGGTTGTGGCCGAACTGATACTGAGGACAGCACGTGTGCGTTGTGTGTGCAGGTCTGCTGACGTGCAAGCAGGTGCTGAACATCATGGTGATCCTGGGCTTCATGTTCAACTACATGCTGCGGGTGAACCTGACGATCGCTATCGTCGCCATGGTGACGCCGACGAACCACACGGACGCGCAGGGCCACGCTGGGGCGGCGGCCGCGGAGTCGCAGTGCTCGGGGGCGCTGCTCCTCAACGAGAGCGCCGCCGTGCCCGGGGAGGACAACCTCACTGCGCCGCACAGGCAGCAGGCGCCCGTGGTAGGTCCGGGTCCCCCCCCCCCTCCTATGGGACAATACTTTCAAACGCAACACATGCCATTGAATGCGTTTGAGAGAATCTGATGTGACTAGGGCTTTGGATCCTCCAGAGAGTTGCGCATTCACTACTTACAGCTACCACAAACACATGCAATAAATGTAGAAAATACGAAGCATGAGTGGTTAATGTGTATGCGTGCGTGTGTGGGCATGAGTGTATATTTTTATTTAACGGCCCTGCCTGCCAAACCGGCAGTCGCGAAATTCAAATGGTGAATCAATTTTAAATGAAATTGCTTCTCATTGTGTCAGTTTCAAAGATAACTATTCCAAACAAAAAGTATTTTACTTGAAATTGCTTAAGAAATGCTGCTACGTTAAGACATCTTGCCAATTGTTTTGTTTAATAATTTTTTTCTTGAAGGCAAAATTTAAATTTTTATATAACAAAAAAAAAAACGAATAAATAAAAAAATAATAATATAGCAATATTTTCTGAGAAGGTCGCGTCAAATGTTTTTTTTGTTTGAAATAGTTATCTTTAAAGCTGATGCAATGAGAGGGAATTTCGTTTAACATTAATTCAGTATTTGAAGTTCGTGGCTGTCGGCTTGGTAGGCAGGGCCGTTAACACACTTACTGAAAATGTATATGAAGTAGTTTACTCGCAGTAAACTAAGTAAATTACTTAATGCACATTAAAAATGAATAATATATATTTTATAGGCATTCTACGTACGTAATACTTTAAGTCCTGGACTCCACAAACGTAAACTTTAAATTTCATTATACATAGTAGTAAAATGAACTAATTTCAATATTTGGTTTCCTTTGCTGTCATTATTTCTTATTCTGTCATTTCTTGTATATAATGTTGAATTGACAATGGTACGTGTACGAAGCGGTGTAGTCACTATTGTTTCAACAAGTAACCCAGTCAGGTCTACAAAATTCCGCAGTTGATCTCTTTACCCTTCACCGTGTTCACTATTCTCCTCTTCCTTGCACCTTCGCAAAATCCGCCTTACCTCCCTGCTCCTTAGTCTTTCTTGTGCATCTTATTAAATTACGTAGTGTATTTCCAACCTTTGAACAAACGTTCTAGCAATTTTACTTTATATAGCACGCAAAACGCTCAGATAAGCTGGAAGTGCTAACTTCATTCCATCCCCAATGCTTCGACTTGCCAAATGTCACTATAACACTAATTTTGAACTCCAAAATTACAATTTCCGGGGATTAGTTTCATTAATGTAACCTTGCCATAATGTTTATTGAGATCAACCTCTGAAATTGCATATAAAGACTGACTTGGCAACACTGACCAGATGGTTTCTGCAGGACTATCAATTTCAGTCTCGTAACGCATCGAAACTAATCAGAACCCATGTCTACTGAATGAGGAATCAGGAAGATTTATGTTGAGGAAATGCACCGGAATTTGCCTGGAATGAGTGACCTGATAGACGCAGTGTTATCGTATGTATGATTACAGTCGTTCGCGTACTATTCTTGTGAGTTGTAGGATGTACTACTGGACATAGCTTCGTACACCTGTTTGTACAACTATTTTAAAATTTATTCAGTCAATAAAAAAATATAAATTAAAAAATTTGAAAGTAAAATGTTTTTGAATATATTTTTAGTACTAATGAGCCTCAAAACAAACCAAAATTTAACGACACTGTTAAATAGATTTTGGCGATATACATATGATTCGTGACGAGACAGTGGATTACTGGAAAGTTTACTGCGAGACGTAAACAAATAGCGCTGTTGTGCAGAGCGTATTTTTTTGACACGTTTTGTTTGTACCATTCATTAAGTTATGTTCAGCAAGCATTAGAAAAAACAAGCAAGAAAATTGTAACACGTATTGAATTAAAATCAGTGTCATTATGAATTTAAGGTTTTATATCAGAAACTAATGTATACCACTTTTCACTTCAGTGTTACCATTATTATTAGAGAACCTAACATTTCGCGAATTCATTTGAAGGCAAGCTAAACTTGAATCATATGTATATTTAATTTTTTTTTTAATTAGTTCGTGGTCTGCAAGCTACATATTGCACCAAGAGTCAATAACGAACCAATATTAAAACCGGCCGAATACCGTGCTACTGGAGCATCAGCCAATGAGTGAACAACTAGAGGAGGCTCGAGTACACACGGGATTGTGGAGAGCAGCTTGTTGTCAAATTAATCCGCGAAATTTCCGGGTCTTTAACTATTATGCAGTGGTTGATACGACTTCTCCACTGTTGTCATTTGGCAATCTTGGCGATAGAGTTATAAGGACGCTGGTCACCAAAAAATAAATTATTTAGTATTTGTAAGAAATGCTGTTCATTTTGTAGATATTGCTTACGAATGCTATTCACCCGCGTAAAAAAATTTTTAAATAGCATTTTTTTTTGGGAAATTGCATTTAAAAATCAAAATTGAGGTATTTTTGGGACGTACAAATAATAAGTAACTCACTTACCGGAACGATATAATTAAAATTGAAATATACTATAGTGGAAAACACTTGGGATCTAAATTGTTTAATGCGAGAAAAGAGTACTTAAAAGTAATGTCTACAAGTTGAATGATATTATATATACAGATATAAAAAGCAAATTAGCTTTTCGGCGATCAGCGCCCTCAGTGATCGCGGAGGGGTTGGTGTTGTACCAGCGACGTTAAGGAAGGACCTGTGTGGGTTGTGCCGCAGGAGGAACTGTGGCAGACGCGCTACGACTGGGACGAGTTCCAGCAGAACCTGATCCTGGGCTGCTTCTTCTGGGGCTACCTGTCGACGGAGGTGCCCGGCGGCCGGCTGGCCGAGGTGGTCGGCGGCCGGCGCGTCTTCGGCTACTCCATGCTGGGCGCGTCCCTCGTCACGGTGCTGGTGCCCGCCGCGGCCGGCCTCAGCTACGCCGCCGTCGTCGTGCTGCGCATCGTGCTCGGCCTCCTGCTGGTATCTGCCTTTCCCGCCTCCCGTCGCGCCGTCAGGCGCTGTTGGGTCACGTTCAACTCGGCACTTCTCAGTCACCTCTTCACTTCCGTCACACACGCACCTTGACGTACATACTGATTCGGCCACGAGCAATATTGGCCGAGAATCAACTCTATGCATGAACGTCTTATTAAAAGTTCGATGTTTAACCTCGTCAGGCTTTCGTGCACTTTTGTAGACACGTTGCAAGTGAATGATATTTATGACCGCTACTGTACGCAGCAAGGCGAGTCTGATTTGTGGAATTTTCTACATCTCGTTGACATGAATGGTTGCGAATAATATCACCGAGTACACAGCACGTTGTTCACTGGCCGCAAGGCAAGTGCTAACATCAGTACAGCGCATACAAACATGTTTCGTGGTTGCAAAACTTGAGCTTAGAAATTAATGTGTCACTAATCGGGTTAATCTACGGCTTCAGGTGTTGCAAAAATACATTTTTCATACATGTTTATTATTTAAGTCAGTGCAACACTTGTTACGTTATCACAACCGATTAGGTTTAATCTTTGTACACCATCAAAAATAAGAACCATATATATCTTATAATAGTAGCACGGTTTACGATTCAGTTATCCACAGCGAAGATTGTTGGGCATATACTCTTACAGTGTACAGTACAGGCCAAAAATAACCTTCTTGTGCTTTACATACTAAATTCTATACATAAAAAACATAACAATTTTTTTTGGCGAGAACTGTACACTGCAAAGCTCACTGTCGAATGTTCTCCCCTATGAGTAACCGATTCGTAAACCGCGCAGCTATTCTGCGTTATGATTGGTTCGCATCGTTCTAGCCGAACACAATGTCTACAGCTCATGGGGTGTGATCAAGAAAGAAGTGTCTGCTCAGTTATAGTACGCATCATAAGTATTCTTATTTGCAACATATTAAATCAATAATTACATTGTGTCTGAATAGGGTAAACTAATAGCAACTCAGTTAGGTTTTTATTTGTTTTAATAATATTACAATAAGATTTGTCTTAACAGCAATATACTGATATTTGTTACAATTTCATGGCGTGACTTTCTCGACGGGGTAGATTTAATTACCAGGTCCCTGAAAACATTATTATTTTAATATCCGAGGAGATATACAATGCGCAGAAAAGATGAGACTGTAATATATAAACTTTGAAATGTTTTCAGTTGATCGTGACCCAACTATTTCAAGAATTTTCTTTAATCAATTGAGCTTTGTGTTATCCAATGCTCAAAATATGTAACCATATTGCATGCTGATTGTGTCAGCACACACTATCCATATTAGTTTAATGGTAAGATTAATGTTGACTGCCTTCTATAAAAATTCGTCTTAGAACAGAGCAATCATGCTATTGTCGCCGTTATCGTAGTGATGCTCCCTAAGGACCGCGAGTACATACTTTTAGAGTAAATGCATTAATAAATAATGACTATAGATACGCTAACTACAGCTTCAATGCAAAAATTGGTTAAACATAATTAAATACAGCTAGATTTCAAGCACCTATTTTCAGTGTAAAATAATATTTGTGCATTAACTATTAAGATGTACAGTGGGCGATTGAATTCTTAAGGACATTTCAGTTAATATTTGCTGGTCATGGCTTATCAGAAACTGTCTAATACAAAAACAAAAGCACTGAGCATGACATCACCAACAGTATTTTGACACTCCTGTCTTGAATGATTAAAGACCATTATCCATTACAGTCTCAAATTTTAAATTTTCAACCGTTACACTCTTCAATGCTATTAAAGTATACGGTAGTGCTAAAACTCCAAATTTGTCACCTATTTGTGTTGTTTTTCACATAATTCTGAATGTATGTGCTGCAATGTTTTTGTTGCGGCCACCTTTAGCGCTCTTTCGTTGAAGTATATATTTACGTTTTAATAGTAATAGTAATTTAATATAATATTTTTTTATAATAAGTTTACAAAAATCCCTTGGGCAAAGAAGAAGAAAAATAGGCTATTTTCATTACAATTGGTTCAGAGGCAAGTGTCTTTCCTTTCACCGCTGAAGTTTCCATTTTAATCCTACGTTTCGGTATGCCAGAAAATTTTCAAACCTAGTTTCTCATTGCGGGGCGGTAAGTGCCGTGCCACGAGAGTCTTCTCGTGGTGCTTCAATTTTTTTCCCTGTATATCTTCCACCTTTTCTCAACCCATCCTTGTCTCACAAAGTGGCGTAGCAAGAAATTTCTCAAGGGGGAGGGGTTTGTTACATTTACTAACTGAAAAAGGAGGTTACACCGGCATTAGTTGTACTGACGCGCGTGTTAATTAGATCAAATTCGCGGAGAAAAATTACTTCACTGTATAGTAAAACGCATAATCAAAGGCTTATTAACTTTAAAACTAATTCATAGGGGCCTGCAAAATTCGCGTTATTTTTTGGCATTAAGCTAAAATTCACACTACTATATATTGATCCAGCTTCGATTCTCCATTGGCTGCTGCCTAGATTCTAAGCCACTCTCTTTCTGAGTGAACTGTATGTGATTGGGGCGCATGATTGTGACGTGTTCATGAATTGGCGCAGAGTTACCCCGGGCGTGTCAAATAAAGAATGGTCCGATGACAAAGGCATTGCAAAGGAATTGTGTTTTTCTAAGTTTAACATGTCCTCAATTAATAACGGGAATTTTCAAGGTCTCTACTAATTCATGACAAACTTAGGGGTAGGGGAGGTTGCACTCCAATTATTTCTGCCCCACCCCTATTCTTGTCTACGCCCTTGACTACACATAGTTCATTCTCCAAACTGACGGGACAGAGCGTATCCTGGGAAGGGCAGTCGAATCCTATTGGCGCTATCGGCCTCTTAAACCATCCACGTTGACCCTTCGTCAGTCGATAAACGAAGTTATACAAATAATTTTAATTTTTTTTTTAAACATTTTTTTTCCGCCAAATATGTACTTGTGTTTGCAGGGTGCTACGTGGCCAGCCATCCACCCCATGACTGCTCGCTGGATCCCACCAATGGAGAGGAGTCAGTTCATGTCCAACATGATGGGTACGTATGTGGTTGGGACATCACTCCAGTTTAAGTGCCGGTGATTTGATAGCACGACAGAGATAATATTGTTAAAGTTCTCTGCATTTCAAGTTATATCAGCTGATGCAATGTAGAGAAGTTATTGCCTGAAATTAATTGATGAACAGTTTATATTATTGATTTGCTAAAAAATATGTCAACGATTAAGATAATGTATTTTTAATCCCCCTTTTTTTTCTCTCAAGATATGGTTTGTGACTACATATTTATTTGGGTACAAAAATTTACCCACTTCCACAAAACCGTTAAATATGCATACCAAATATTATGTATGAGGAAATAATAAAAACAAATAAAAATAGAACAAAATCAAAAATTTAAAAATATTTAAATTTTTAAGTCTTTGTGCTTGTAATTGTAAAACAACCAAACATAAGCTCACATAATAACATACCTCTCTATATAAACAAATAAATATATTTTTATTTCACAATAATTTCAATGAAAATTAAGCTAAAATTAAGAATTTATATAAAAAAAACTTTGAATTTTAATTTTACTCATTTGAGGCAAATACGAAATCAATGTGAGTGCAAACTCTTGGAATTGTATTCGATGGATAACCATATTAACCAATTTTCAAAAAAATATTTTAGTTTAGACTACTATAATGGTAAACACAAACAACTGTTTCCAGCGTGGTTGTATGTAACCCTACTGTGTGTGAATTTTTTTTATCTCCACCTGGAGTTTTTGAGCGATCCTACCTCTATACTTCTTACATATGTGCCCCTTAAGTAAAGCATAGTAAATTTTATGTAGTTTTGGTTTGAGACAGAACAATTGATTAATTTTGTTATATTCTTTGCACCGGTACTTTATAATGGGCGATATGATAATGTGCGTAGTGTGGTTTAAGTTTTAATTTGGAGGTTTTTGTTTTTATTTGGAATTGATGATATGATCATGTATTTAAATAATTATTTAAGGTTAACAGAAAACTTTGAAATTAAATTTTTGGTAACGATTTAAGGCTTTGAAAATTACATTTAAAACAAACTCTAATCAGCAAAGTCATGGTAGAGTCATAATTATGATGCTACAATGAAATACAGTATAATAATAAAATACGCACTAAACCTCATTATAATCAACACTACTTTTCCTGCATGTATTGAGTTAATATAATAAATATGAATTGACCATAAACTTGTATGGCGCTCTTGAGTTGTAAGATATGGAAACCCGTTCCGCCTACAAAACTCAAATGCACATTTGTTTTGTGTTTGTGCGTATGTTTGTATGTATGTATGTATGTGTGTACATATATATGTGTGTGTATGTGCGTTTTGGAAACACGCTGTAAAATTATTCTTGAAGGAGATGAACCACTACTTTACGGTAAATGTTAGTGAAAGCAGTTAATATGCGAAAGACTGTGTGTCTGGACAATGTGTAATTTAGCAAATGTTTGCAACCATGGAAAATACTTTGCTCGTCATTACATTCTTGGTTGTATAGTTCCGTCACCTTGTAACGGTATTAATTCCCATGTTGCATTAAAAAAAAATAGTTGCTTTGAAGCGCCTCAGTCACACCATTTGCAAGAAAATCGTACAGGAAAATTAGGAGTAGGTTAGATGTCAGGCATTATATTCCACATCTTGTAGGCGCTGAGTGTTGGAGGATGGGCATGTTACGTGTTATTTAGGAGTAGAGTGGAGAGGTTTGGGTGGCTCTTGACATCGAGGTCTTGATAGCCGATGCCTGTGAAGTGAGGTGAGAATGGAGCAGCGCGGGAAAGCAAGGGTGGTGGAAACGGGAGATCCCCAAGGAATCCCTCCGACCAACAGCATCGTCCAGCACGATTATGTTATTTAGAGTCGTGTTTTTGTGTTCATTGTGGGAAACACAATTTAAGTAAACAACCGGACATGAAATCCTAATAATTTGTATAACTGTAAAAAAGTACTCGCACATTCACATAAATACTTGATGGCACAGCTCCAATGTTCATTAGTTCACAATGACGTGGTATTAATTGCTGAATGCGTCAAAAAATGTCGTTTGTGTGCTCTAATTTTACTAGCGGCTCCGACGACGCAGCTGACGAGACATTTTTTAGACTTCACTGGGTCCTCGTACACAAGGCTTCGTATTTATCCCCACAGGAATAAGTTCGTTGCTGTAATGTCAGAGAATATTGGCGGCAAGACAATGGCATCGCCACGACTTACCCATTGTGCAAATAATATATGTAATTCTCGAACGATGCAAGAACGATGGGCTGGGACACCGTCGTATTGGATGGAACCACATTCATTGACTCACTGGCAGTGGAACTGACAAGTCATCGACGAATCCCGCAAACACATTTAAACCAAAACGTTGCTGGCAATCGTCGAAAAACGTGCAGGGAAAATTGTCACCTGCCTACAAATAGCTGTTGTGGGTAATTTTTTGTACCATCTGGTATGAAGCAAGGCTCGTATGTTTCACAGTTATTATGTCGGAAACACAATGCAGTTATCGTTTCTCGGAAAGTCGTCCTGCAGACTCCAGCCATCGAGCCAACGAGGAGGGATGGCAGCATCCATAACATTCACCTTATGAAAATTGTATCGTTGCTACAATTATCCTTGTGATATTTAGAAACTGCTGTGCCATGAAAATTTGTGAGCCTGCGTGCTATAGCACGCATGTTGGTGCTGCAGTTTATCTGCACACGAGTCGCGCAACACTAACTCATCTAACCTCGGTGTTCGCGCATTGCATTTGCAGTCAGCATTCTGTTTACTCACTATTATAATTTAGTCTATTCCCCAGGCAACAGTAAGAAATGTACCGCGGTGCCATCTGTCTGGGTATTTCCCCCTGTACTTTCGTTTTACAACTTCCCAGTATTACTTTGCTGCCCCGTACATGATTCTAATGTCGGTTAATTTTGGGAATGAAAAACTTCTAAAATACCTATTTGAACATGTACCTCTACGGGCATAAACATCACTTGTGATTCAAGTGTGTATTCCGGTGGTACATGGCCAACGCAGCAGATGTGTCTTGTGATGTTTGAGTTGAAAATGTCACCTTACTTCTAGGCTTTCTAATTACACCCTTAATTTTCGTGTGCAATTTACTTGCAAGTGCCGCGAGTGACCAAGTGGTTACACCAAAACGACTGTTATTTTGGTATTTTAAACTTTAATATGTAAATATGTTGCGCAGTTACTAACAATTATTTCGGGCAACGCATTTTCTATGCTAATTAATTTGGTAAGCACTGTTCTTTTCCAGTGAAGTGGCTTAATGAGATTCTTAGCCTGTTAAGTGCTTTCTAAGTTCAGTAAGAAATGGTTTTAGATTTATTGCAGGTTACACCTTTTTTTCTGCATCTATCTCATGCTGGCATGCTGCTTTTAAGAAATTGTGCCTGTTTTGCCGCAACCGTATCACAAAGAATGATGTGCGTGTTGCCCATACGCCAGGCGCTGAAAATATTACTGGTCGAGTTAATGAATGATTTCCTCAAAAAAGCTGAGATTTAGAGTTTTATCAAATGGCGTTCTCAACTAGTATTTGGACATGAGCCTCCTGTACCCAAAGCTTTTCTGTCAAATTTCGTATGTATTATTTAAACCCTTCTTCGTAATATGTACTTAAAATTTCAATGACTATCTCATAATCATATAACACTAATTACTTGGAACGAAAAATGTGAAAAAATTGTCATTTCTTTTTATTTAATAGCATACATAACACATTTGAAGAGAATTTGTTTTAACAAAGTAAATTGTAAATTACATAGATATTACATGGGAAAGAAAAAATTTTACTTACTGTTTGATTTACACGTACATTGAAAAATTAAAGAACTACTAAAAGAAAGTTACAGGAAGTCATCTTTTTCTGTATTTGTAAGCTCAATCATTATGCTGTAGTTGGTTTTTCAGTAAATTGAAACTTTTGAAAGTACTGCCTAGTTTCTTTACCTGTCTTCGTTTATCCTTCCGCCTCATGCAAAAAGTTAACGTTGCCATGGACTGGTGAAATTGCGTTATTTGAAAATCATTACTTTATGTTTACACCATTTGGCACACTATTTTATATGAAACAAAATAAGGTAGATTCTGATAGCACATATTTAAACATTGCTATTTTTTAAATATGTTAAAGTCTAGAACAACGTTTAACATTCTGCTATCAAATTTGCTGTATGTGTATGTGCCAGTCAGTTTTATCGTTAACACATATTAAGTTAAACCCAAAGGGATTTTTCAAAGGTAGCTTTCGAAATTTTTAAATTATCGGTGAATAGACTTTGTGTACCCAGTTTGAGATTGAGATTTTTGAAATCTACCTTTAAAAAAAAAGTACTCTCATAAGTCAACATATTATATTGCAAACTATGACTGGAGTCGGCAGTGCCTTGAGGAAATCAGTGTCGTGACGTAACACTTCATTAAATGTATAATGTTTATATAAGGGCAGCTAAAATGAGTTCCCTTTTATTTTATGTACAATTAAGTAACAATTTTTGCAGTTATAAAATGTTTATGTTTGTAACTACTTGACAGTGTTACTTGGTAGGCACATGTTCACTGTAAACTCAGAACTTTTGAAAGCCCTGCTTAAGCTCTACTTATAGGCACACCTGTTATCCTTTATTCACTTTATTCATACGCTCGTCAGGCGAAACTGTAAAAATATTAGAAAAGTAAATTTTTAACCACTTTTTATTCTTACACTTGCATGCATTAAAAAAAGTATTCACAAATGTTTACCTAACACTCTTTGTCAAGGTTTAAAGAAGGGACTTTTTTTCTCCATCGTTACCAATTTTACTGGACGCATGCCATTTAGTGTACCCGTTTAAATAAATGCAATGTAGGGGCAGTGACATTTTTCAAAGGTTGATTTCAAAATTGCTTACTTTGCCGAGAACAGCCTTTAGCCACGTGGTGATTTTTACATGTAGCGGAAGGATACATAATGGGTTGAAAGAAAACAAAAACAAGCAGGTCTGTCAGAAGTGTCTGTCGAACGGAGAACAATCCGTGCAGCTGTAAACGCAGTGTGGTTGACCACGCAGCCTCTTCGCTGGGCGCGGCGATCACGATGCCCGTGTGCGGCTACCTGATCGCGTCCGTGGGCTGGGAGTCCGTCTTCTACGTGACGGGGCTGGTGGGCGTGGCCTGGAGCGTCGCGTGGTTCCTGCTGGTGTTCGACTCGCCCGCCGAGCACCCGAGGATCACCCGCGAGGAGAGGGAGTTCATCGAGAATGCCATCGGCACGTCGACCAGCCACGGCAAGGTGAGTCGCCCGCAGCCAGCAGAAGCTCAGGTTCTGTTCTGGTTTCACGTTGTAGATATATTCCTATACAGGGTGATTCTAAAATCATGGGACAAACATTGAGGGGTAGTAGAGCTCACTAAAACAAACAATTATTGTATAGGAATATATGGGTGGAAGTGACGCGTTGAGGAACAAACACAAAAACATAACACATTAACGGAAACATAAAATGTTCATTAGCAGCATACTTAACGAGTGATTCCGTACACAAAATGTTACAACAGTTGCTGGAAATGCATCCACCAACAGTCACGCATGTTTGGTGACCTCTACATATGGCGTGATTGGCTGACAATGGTGGCGATAGTTGAGGGCAGTCAAAGGGTGCGCCAGTGACCTGCNTACATATGGCGTGATTGGCTGACAATGGTGGCGTGCGTGAAATACCCGGCGTATTTGAATCTGTTCGCCAATCACTCCACCGACGCTACCAAGCTTGCATTACTGTCGGTGGTAGCAATTTTGAGCAATTATTATAAATATTGCTGTAAATAGGCATTTAGCGGCGACGTTGTAAATAAACACTGTGTTGCATTCCATGTGTTATTTTTGTGTTTGTGCCTCAACGCGTCACTCCCGCCCATATATTCCTATACAATAATTGTTTGTTTAAGTGAGCTCTACCAACCCTCAATGTTTGTCCCATGTTTTTAGAATCACTCTGTATACTAAGCGGGGTGGCGCAGTGGCGATCCACTGGACTCGCATTCGGGAGGACTCGGGTTCGATTCCCTATCCGACCATCCTGATTTCGGCTTTTCTTTGGTTTCCCGAAATCGCTCCAGGCGAGTGTTGGGATGGCTCCTTAAAACACTTAAATTGACACTGTGTACTACAGGATACACAACAAAATAAAAAATCATTATACCTACAAAATGGCCGACTTTCTTAACAGTTTAAGGTCAATGCTGAAGTGTAGCTTGAATAAACATATTTTGAAAATTTCTTTGTCATTGAAAAGAAAACTATCATTTTCATGCAGTTTTTGTGCTGCCTGAGTTTAACAGGATATAACAAGAACTCTACAGCTCAGTAACAATAATTTTCCTGACTACAAAAATATTTTTGTTACATCTCCGCAAAAGGACAGGTGTGATTGTAAAACATCTTACACAAATAAATACATTTTATTGGGACAAAATCAACTCAGCGCCTTTGTGACGGATGACCAGCCAATGATGAACGTTGTAGAGCTCAGTAAGCGTGTCCATGGTCATGTTAGCCAATAGAACAGTAGTGAGTGGGAACACAGAGACCAATAGAACCTGTGTTCCTGCAGTGGCGGATACAAGTAACTCGCTTCTAACTTGTCTTGGTTGTCTTGTAAATGTCCGCTGACCTCAAAGTGTCAACTTCTATTTATTGTAGTGTACTTCCAAGTCTCTAAAGGTCTCTGTGATCAGTGCTGCCATTCTGTTAGTACTAATATGACTCAAAGCTCACACAGTGTCAACATGGCCGCTAGAAGTACTGCTATTAGTAAAAATAAGGTAAGAAAGTTATTTATTTTATTGTGGAAAAGAAAAAAATTTAGAATAGGAGTTACAAATATTGTTTTGGTAATATATGGGTGTTACTTTGTGAGTATTGTTTGTATGAATTGTAGTGCATGTTGGTTTTGACGAATGTAAACTTTTTATGTATCCCAGAAGATACAGTGCCAATCCTCCACAAAATAATATTTCTAACACCCAAAAAATGGGGTTACAAATGTTTGTTCGATCAGGTGTTTCTGGAACGGTATGTGACTATGTGATGTATGGAGTGGAGGATACTTTTCGCCGGTATTCATTAACCCCCGAGGAAGAGCAGCTTGAAATGAGCGGAAAAGTGGTTGTAGCTTTGTGCAAATCTATTCCAAATCCACAGTGCTAGATAGTTTATTTTGACAATTTTTTCTGCACGATTGAACTAATTCAGTTGCTGAGGGACGAGTATGGCATTTTTAGTTTGGGTACATTACGAGCAAACCGTTTACAGGGATGCAAACTGAATACCGACAAATAGCTTTCCAGATCTGGCCGTGGCTCATACGATCAGAAAGTGGAAGACAACAAGAAAGTAGCTGTTGTGAAATGGTACGACAATACGGCTGTTGTTTTGGCAAGTTCATATGTGGCATCTAACCCTGTTACCACGTTAAAGAGAACAGCAAAACAGAGAAAGAGAGAGAGAGTAGACATAGGAAAACATTTAGTTTGAAACGCCTATCTTTAAAACTAACGCACTGAGGCGAAATTTCCTTAACATGGGATTTCCCATTTTAAGTTCGCAACTGCCAGCAGGTAAGAAGTGGCCTTAAACAATTAATCAAGGCTAGCACATTGATTCCGTTAATAAATGCTTTGTTGTGCTTGTACATTACTTTTCACAAAGGTGTAAGGCAAATACAATGTAATCGATTTACGCAAAAACTATATTTAAAAAGTTAGAGCGAGGATTTGTTTTAAAACCAAATGTAAACCAATGAAATATCATTGTTTGGACACGTATTTTTACAGTTGTTTCGGCAATTCTCGAGCCAGTATTGGGTACAGGGGCATAAGACAAAAATAGGTCTACCTCACCTTTAGTTTATGGAGCGGACCTTCACTGATGTAGTCATATGAGCCCTACGCGTTAGAAAAATAGTGCACGGCTGCTGGAGATACTTCCGTCGAAAGGAACTCACCTTTTACACGTGGACATAGGTACCCGTTTGTTTTATTTAGTTGGAATGGGTCAGAATTTATGACCTCGATGTGCTAGTGCAGCAAGAAATTTGGTAGTAGCTTGTAGCGTAGTGACATTCGAGACACGGGTAAATGCAAATAACGTGAACAAATCGAATACACAGCAGTTTGGATCGGCAAGCTGCCAAACACAGAATCAGCTACCCGAAAACTACTCTCTCTAAAGCCCAGTATGCATGCTACCTTCATTTTTCTAAGCAGTTTCACACATAATTAAAATCTTAAACTACGATGTAATTTTAATAACTCAATTACGTGGTACTTCGACGATTGCGCGATTACATTATCACGATATATCTACTAACGCCGGGGTAAATTGATTTTCGGCTTCTGCGTGTCCTTAACGGTGACCCACGATTTTCCATCTGTACTTTAATTATTATTTTGTTATTAAAAAGTGTCCTAACGTTTGCCTACATTAAGTTTTCCAAATTAACTGTGCATTTATAAAGAAATTATTTTGCTTAATGAAATTTATCTTTGTTTCATTAAAACTAATTCACAAAGCACGTTTGTTTCGAACGGTCGTGGTAACCAAAAATTTAATCCTCATTCTTATGTAAAGTTGTTAGCAAAGTAGTCTTTCAATTTTGAAGCTCTGGAATTCTATACTGCGAAGCTGGTATGCGTACTCTATTCTAAATTCTCTCTTAAGTTTTTTGAGCAGTCGTGGCAGATTTCCTACTCTTTTACAAGTACAAAATCTGCACTGTAACATAGACGGATTATGTCTATAAAATTAAGTGCGAAATATTGCAATTATCACAACAGATCTCGTCCACGCGGTTGAAATACTACTCATATAAGTTCAAAAACTACAATTTGAGATAGTTTATACTAGACCAAAGCGAGTACTGCCACCGAGAATATCATGTACCAAATGGCTCTTGCGAGCCGTCTTCATTTGATGATCACTTCATTTATCCTGTTAAGGTTTTGATTCGTGAGCTATATTAATAATTATTAATCAGTGTGCAATTTATTTTCAACACGTTTGTCAGTTTGTGACTCCTGTCTACAATTTTTTACTTTATCGATCCACAGTGTGATGCACTAATGGCCCTAGGCCGAAACGTCACGTTAGCGATCGTAGCTAGGTTAAAAAGTTTTTGTTAGATAAATCAGATTTATAGTCAAATACAATTAAACAATAAGAGCAATCAGACCGTAATGAATGAAACTATGCACCAGCAACACGTGGAACAATATAGTTGGAAACTGGTATATACTGAAATGTCTGGTTGAAAGTATATATCGATTTGCTTAGAATAAATTTGTTAACACCTAATATTCGAGAGTCACAGTAATTGGTGAAAAATTAAATATTGGTAGTAATTGTCAGAAAAACTGATAATTTAGTTAATTAAAAGTCATGAATTAATCAGTGAGACCAGATATATGTAATACAAAATTGTATTTGTTTAAGACAGTTAATTTTGTATACTTTAACAATTATTATTTACAGATTATTGTGCTATATAACCAATAAACTATTTTCTGGATACTAACATTTTTGAAGGTCTAAATTATATCCAGGTAAAACTTTCAATAATTCTCTACAATTATACACTCGGCAAAATATCTAGCTCATAAAACTACATATTATTTTTATTCCCAGATGTTCAACCAACTTAAAAAATAAAGAATAATATTTTTTATTCCCCATGTCTACATGATTTACTTTGAGGCTACATAACATGCATATGACCGAAAATAATTAATTGCTTTGTATACACAATCGGAACACTGTACCAAATTTTTGAGTGACATGACTGTTAAAATATTTTTTTTTTGTCTGTAAACTAAGGGAAAATTATTTTGTGTCTAGTCCAAGAGGGTCCCGTGGCGGCAGATCTTTACATCGATGCCTGTTTGGGCTATCGTGATCACCCACACCGCCAGCATCTTCGGCTACTTCACCATAGCCAATCAGCTGCCCACGTACATGAAGTACATCCTCGCATTCAACATCAAGGCGGTGAGTAAGTCCTTTGAGACTGCCTTAACCGAACACGCTATGGCCGCGGTTTGCACAACTTTTTGGATCATGGAAGAACCTTCCTAGCATCATAGATTTGTTGTCGTCAGCATATGTTTGTGTCATATTTTGGGATTCAATCCCGAGGGTTGTTACGGCGAAGATTCGAAGTAGATAATAGTTGGAGAGCTATTCTCTGGTAAGTCTCCCGAAAGAAATTCAGATGCGTCTCATAACTTTCTAAAGCATGTTTAGATCTAAGATGTCAAAGTAATACATACTCAGAAGTTACGTTGTTTACAGTCAGAGACAAAGTACATGTGTGTATGTCCTGTTAATGTTCAACTGCAAATATGTGAAATTAATTCAGTGTTTATTTAAATGTAGTAGTCAGTTAGAAACAATCTCTCTATAAACAAATTATGATCTGGTCTGCTATGCACACATATCTCAGTTCCATGATGCGGACATTGTGAGCATGCTATAAAATATCATTAGCAAGTCTCTGACTAAGAAAACGAGTGCTCATTGTGGAGATATATCAAGCGTATTAAGAGAATTATGCAAATCACAGACTAATGTGACAGAAGATTTCATGTTTCACTGATATCAGACACTCCTATCCTATCTGAGCAGGATGAGTTCTATTCTGATTTGGTGTGGAATATGTGTCCAAGAACTGGTTGGTTTGGTCTAACTTTTAATTTGGTATCTTCGAATGCCTAAAAAGCATCAGTAATAATTACACATTTGGTGTGAACTTAGTATGTAAGATTACACATTTAGGGCGTATTGAATATGCTTTGGTTGTGGTTTTTGAGGATCAAGTTGACGCTATTCCCCACCTGTGGGGAATAGGATCTCGGCACCTTTTGCCGAGAATTAACTCCTACGTTATCGACCCTGCGAGTTCTTGGGCTTAAGGGCTGATTACAGTGTTCTGGCTAACGTTTCCGATGCTGTGGGGGGCATTAGGTGACAGGACACGTCCCTGAGTGACGACGTTGTTACTTAACTGGACTTGTTGCGGGATAGTTGTTTCGGCAGTAGTTGAGATCTGGTGAGTTGGGTAGGGCCACCCAACGGCCCTCGGACTGGCTGTTGTTGGCGTTCTGCATTCAGCTGGCTTCCTCTCGACGTGGCACTCCTCGTTGAAGCTTACCACTCGACTCCGCCTTCTCGGTGCTGGATTGTAACTGACTCGGCTGACGTCTGCGCTCCGGCTCCCAATGCCTAATGCCATATGCGTCCCGGTTTGGTGGTACGACTGTTCTGGCTGAACTGACTGGTCCAGCGCCTCGTAGCGCGAAAGATTACTAGTTGTTTGTCCCGATATAGCTGACCCCTTAACACTGTCTCTGGTTCTCTCTGCCGGGGCCCGAACCCCATGGCCTCACGGCATCCCGATGGACTGACCGGGTTAACTGCTCTCACATAACTGACGATGCAACTGACTAACTGACTGATGCGACTGACTCACTTGGCCAGGGTCCGATCTCCCCGGCCTCGGTTAACTGCTGCACAGACTTTCTCTCTCGGCACGCGATTCTAACTGATCTGATTCCACTGATTCAACTGATCTTCCTGGTGCGGAGCATCGCAGCCTCCGACTGCCCCAATACGACTGACTTCACTGACTTCACTGACTGACCCCCTCCTTGTCTCTAAAATAGGTTTTTAAACTATCTGGTTGCCGCCCCCCCCCTAGATTCCTACACGTGCCTCCCTTGTTGTGGGAAGGGAAGGGAGGAAGGCTTTGACCAATGAACACTTCACCCACGCGTTGACCTCTTGTTGGCGGCGGGGACATTGGGGGTGATGTGGGCCAGTTGCCCCTGCCATACGCTGTCAGCTTATTCTCGGTGCGTATCACCCTTCAGCACATGTTTTAATATCTCTCGTGGGCGGAAATCGCCATTATATCTCGTCATTTCTTAGGCATGTACAAGTTTCACGCGGTTTACTAGGGGTGGGGGAGAGGCCTGTGGGCGGAAAGTGTTACCCCATCTCGGCTTGACCTCGGCACGTGTTAACAGGGAACATGTGTCATCCAGGAGGCCCTACACTGGTTTAAGCTCGGGGAAGGGGGCTTGGGGGGGGGTAGAGAGTTATGACAGCGCCGCTTCTAACCCATACTTCCAATATGCGTTACGCGTCAGAGTTTCTTTTGTTGGCTGGAAAAGAATATTACATATATATTTCAAACAATGTACATACTATGCCGACGTGCTTTTTTAAAAAGAAAGTTCGATGGCACTTTTAAAATTTTAAAGCAAATTTATTAACTGTCATAGCTGAAAAAATTTAAGCTTTAAAAATTTCAATTTTTTTCCAGCTCATTTACCTTTTAAAATTAAAATTTGACTTAGCGAAAGTTATGCTTTAAAAACTGTTAAAAATGATTACAAAAATATTAATCTTACTAAAAGGAACAGTATAAAAATAATGAAAATTCAAATTTCGTATTAAATTTCTACAACATCTCAGAATCAAATTAAATTATTAAACATGTCACAAAAATATTAGAAAAAATACTACCACAAAAAACCACAAAAACAATTTTAAAAAAATTATTGAATACTTTTTGAAAACTTAAACTGTTACAAAATTTTTTTTTAAATTTATACAAGAATGCTGAAAATTTTGTAAAAATAAAATACCTTAATAAGCAACAAGAAAACAACTGAATGATTTGTGGAATGGGGACTCCTAAGTCTAGTGTTAAGTTATATGTAGTCATGTATAAAATCAATGTGCATAAGTGTGGTCGGTGCCATCAGAGCGTGATTATTGATAAGAACCCTAAGCTCAAACAGCATTTATCTTGCATTGAACATTAAATTTATTTAATGGCTAGCAGTTCGTTTACTTTTTTGCTAAAAACGTCTTGAGATTAGTGAATACATTAAATATTCATTTGTAAAATTTATTAAAAAAAATAAAAGTATTTTTGTGCAAGATTTTTATAAACACGAAATTTTCATATTGGTTTTTAAATTGGGTGTGTTTTCCCCCCCCCGAGCTAAAAAAAGGAAAAACTAAATTTATTAAAGTAAATGATCTATAGGAAAGTAAAAATACTAAAAGTTACACTTTTCAGGATTTTTTACTAGACATTTTTATAAAAGATAGCGTGTATTGTGATTATGTATTCCAAAATTAGTTGACGGGTGTGTTATTGCGTGTCCTGCAGAACGGCTGGTTCTCCAGCCTGCCGTACCTGGGGAAGTACGTGTTTGCTGTGTTGACGAGCATGCTCTGCGACTATCTCAGGCGGACCGGAAAGCTCACCACAACTCAGGCCCGCAAGATATTCACTACTATCGGTAAGAACCTGCTTTGTGGCTTACTTACGGTTTTTTAGAAAGGCTTATGAGATCGCTTTTCCTGTCTGTGCGTATGGGTGTGTATGTGTGCGTGATGAGTGTGAGACAGTGTGTATCTGTGCGAGTGTGTTTCTCACCCTTCAATTTTTGAACGAGTGAACCGAATTTCATCAAACTCGGTACACATATTGTACTAAGTAAGGACACCTGACTTTTATAGTTTGCAACCACTATAGGCACTTACTTACAAAATGGTGGCCATTTAAATATTTAGGGCGATATATCATATCTCGGAAACCATTCAACCGATTCCTACCACATTTTGTATGCGGATAGCGCAAGTGGTAAGCATTGAGGTGAATATTATTGTTGGTTCGCAAATTTCAAAGATAGAGTCACATGAAAAAATAAAGCTTTTATGTTATATCTCGAAAATTACTTAACCAATTTCCTGAAAATTTGGCAACTAAGTAATGATACGATTGACTAAGTAAATATCAATTAATAAAATTTTTTACGCACTTATTTTCAAAATGGCGGCCATACTAATATTTTAGGTTTATTTGGTATAACTGCCATACCATTCGGCCAATTTTAACCAAATTTTGTGTGCTGACAGTATCTATTACAGGCATAAAATAAGCTAAAAAAAACAACTTTTATCCGCTATTTTGTAAGATAGCACTACAAATTAATCAAGCTTTTGTTTAATTTTTCTGGAAACAATTGACAGGTTCTTACCAAATTGGGCAATAAGTAGTACTGCCGCAGTTGATATGTACAAATATGTTTCAAATATGATAGGCACTTATTTTAAAAATGGCGGCCATCTAGATATTTTAGCATAGTATACTGTATCTTCGAAAACACTTAATAAATTCCAACCTAACTTTGTATGCTGGGAGTATATATAACAAATATCAACTGTGTCTACACAGAGCCTCTTTTGTCCTCCATTTTATAAGATACTGCCTAACGAATAAATAAAGTTTTTATGTCATATATCGGGAAACAATTTCCCGAGTCCTACCGAATGTGGCAGACAAGTAGTACTGTGGTAGATAATGTTAACTGATGTATTTTAGGTACCTCAAACACTTATTTTAAAAATGGCGGCCATATATATATTTTAGTTTTGTATGTTATATCGTCGAAACCATGTAATTAATTCCAACGAAACTGTGTATGATGGCTGTATATATTACAACAGTAAAATGTTTACACAAAATCTCTTTTGTCCGCCATTTTATCAAATAGTATCACTTGACAAATTGAAATTATATGGTCTCCGAAAAAACAACTAATTTCTACCAAATTTGGCAAACAACCAGCACTATGTCAGGCTATGTAAACTGATAAATTTCGTTTTGGTCAGACATACATATTTTTAAAATGGCGGCCATGTAAACATTTTAGCTCTGAATATTTTATCTACGAAACTGCAAAACAAATTTTAACTTAACTTTGTATGCTGACAGTATCAGTTGTATCCATCAAAACTGTGTATGGAAAGCCTCATTTCTCCGCCATTTTGTAAGATAGCCCCATATGATCTAATACAGTTTTTATACCGTATCTCGGGAAACAATCAACCGATTTCTTTCAAATTTGGCGAAGAAGTTGTACTGTGGTAGGCTTTATTAATTTGTATGCTTTAAGAATGAAAGTCTCTTATTTTCTGAATAGGGTGTATAGAAACATTTTAGCTTAGTGTGTTATATCTACGAAGCTATGTAACATATTTAAATTTAACTTTGTATATTTTATCTATGAAAATAATTGAATATGCCATTATATAAACTATTTGCCCTCCATTTATGAAGATCGTCACATGATCGTTGGGGGTTTTGTGCCATATCTCAAGACCCAATCAACCGATATGCATGTACAGATCCTCCTTTGCAGGATTTTTTGCAAAGTAGTGTCACGTGAGTTAATTGAACATTTTTTCATATTTGCAGATTAATTCAAGTAATTTCCACAAAATTTTGCACTTCTACAGAAGGCTAAGTATAGTGGCATCATTTAAATGGGGTCAGGTAATGATTTAAAAAATGGCGACCATATACATATTTTCATATATTTGGCATATCCATTTAACAATTTAATAATTCCAATAAAAAATTTTATGCTGATATTATCTTTTACAAACATCGTGTACAGAGCTTCTTTTTAAGCAATTTTGTAAGGTAGCCTTATTTAAGAAAATAAGGTTTACTTGTCATATCTCGGAGACCAATCAACCGATTTCCATAAAATTTTTCACACAAGTAGCATTATGTGTTTTAGTGGCTCTGACACTTATTTTGAAAATGATGGCCTAGTTAATATTTCAGGTTAGAGAATCTTATCATTCAAAATATTAGACTGATTACAAACATAAGTTGATGCTCCGAATCCTACCTCCGTGATGCAGTTGATTCCAAGCTAGCTTAATTTTACGAGTTTTCCTGAATTCGAATCACGGGGGAAGTCACTCGTGTATTTTAATTTTCTTTGTACTGTTTCACATATTTCTGGTTTCATCTCTAATGATATTGTGGTCAACGAGACGTCAATGCCTACCTATCATCTAAGCTTTCAAGAACATTAACTAAAATTTATTTGCAACCATGTACAGGAAATTAGGCTCATTAGTGATCAGTAACTTCTTTTTTAAACATGTGCATGAATATAGAGAATAGTTTCTAACACTGCACCCAAGATACACTATCTATGGGCAGAAAGAAACATGGAATTACAGTAAAATAATATCTATAGCACATTCGAGTTTTCTTTACACTTTTGAATCAAACCTTTGAAAAATCACCCCATGCATAATGTGTTTGGTTGCTTCCTTAATATACCATGTATTACAATTGTTTTATACTTGTGCTAACATAATAACATTACATTTTTGGTTAAACGGAAATTTTTATTTATATTTTGTCTATAAATTATAATATTTAATTTATGATTAATATGAATAAAACGGGGAGAAAACACATGTGTTGGAAATGCCTAGTAAGTAATAGTTCAAATGCAAAGTATTATTACACTGAGTGCACACGAATGCGGCGTATTATCCCTTTGGTATAATTTTCTATTGACTTGGCTAAGCTTTTTTGTTTTTGCATGAGACGGAGGAATAACTTAAAGTAGAACTTGAGCATGGCTTGAGAAAAGTTGAAATGGAAGTAATCGTGAATGGGCTTTACTAAGGTAATCCCTAAGGCAGATCTGCAATGGAGTATTGTGTAGGCACGCTAGGAGTACGCAGCTGTTGCTATGTGTTAGTGTAACAAGTGAAGTACACCAAGGTGCTCCAACCAGCGCGTGGCTCGATAAGCCTCGTGGCACTCAACTGGTGCACGTATTGAGAAACCGCGCATTCCCGCCATTACTGCACCATCTTCGAATGTTTTTTTTATGCTGTGTGCTGACTCGAACTTTGTTGGTAAGCATTTACGTAAAACGCATGCGCGCACACAAATTATATAAGCATTTATCCCTTACACAGAGCTGCTAGGAAGTAACCGAAAATGACTCCAAAACAAAAATCACTTTTTGCCTCTAGCTATAAGTCATGCAACAATGGAAATTATTAAAGTGAATCACTTTTTTGCTCTTTCAAAGTCGCAAACTTAGGTACATAATGTACGAAAATTCAAACCGCCATTAATATTGGGAAAATGCATTAATTCCTTTTGGGAGTATCTGGAAAGTTATCCTATTGTACATGTTTGTACAGTTAACGTGAAGAAAAAATTTATTTAGTATTTTATCACACTTTAAAATATATTGCAGTTATACCACCCACTTACAGTTATGTCTGAAACGACCGAGAATTAAGGATAATCCGTCAAAAAACTTACTAAAATTATCATACTATCCATTATTGAAAGGCAATATGTAAAAATATTATAACCGGTCCAGTAAAGAAAAATCACTTGACGCTAATGAATATGATATGATTTTGATACCTCCCCAGTGCTATGGCGTATAAGTAGGTATTGATTCTGCTCTCTGCGTAAGGCGCCAGAAATTGATGCTAGCCCTCAGTGTTAGGGCGTAGGAATATGTTGACTCTACTATCCCTAGGTCCAATTTACCAAATAAATTCACCTTCTTTGTGAGTTAACATATGTCAGTTTTATTTTCGCTTAACAGGTTAACTTCTACATGAACACACGAGACAACTCTGCCCCTCTAGCTATGTAGGCTATGTAGGGTAAGACGCGGCGATTTGTGCCGTGGGGAGCAAGGTTCGTCACACTTCTTGTATGTCTCTACTTAGCTGTCTCGAGGCGATGGTCCATCTCCCAGCCGGCGACTTCGGGACCGCTCCGTCACTCGGTGGACGGGCTGCGATGCCTGGGCTGCGACAGTTCCTCGCCGACCGGTGTTGACGTCTCGATGCCTTCTCTCGAAATCGTTCCTCCCAGCTCCAATCCGCACTCCTCGCTTGAAATCGGCCGACTGCCCCGTTCCTTCCTCTTCCTCGTGTTTTTGTAAGCTCGTTCGCCATATTAAACTCGCATCGTCTCTGCACATGGCCGGGCTGACCGCCGCGTCCTCTGGGTCGTAAAAACATGTTCGGCGCTCCAGCTACCCGCACGTGGGCCCAGCGTCGTCCCTGGATTCTGGCATCGAAGTTTATTGCTCCGCCCTGCACGCAAAGGAACACTCGGTGGCCCCTTGGTCGGCGCACGTGTTTCTTCTGCCTCCGGATATCGCGTCGCTATTATTCTCGCACGTTCGCCAAAAGCTGCTGGTGTGAGCTTAGCGTCCTCTTGTAGCTGCGAGATGCAGCTGCGCCTGTCTTCCTCCGCATGTGGCCCTCCTGCGAGTTTCGACAGAGTGTGCCTTCTGACGAAAAAATATCTTTCGGGACGCGAGACGCGTCTATTTGTAATAAATATCGCAGAAACTCTTTTAAGAATTATCTGAAGTGTAAGTGCTATACCTCACGCCAGGTTTACAGAACCATGCATTTTGTTCTTCCAGTACTTTTTAATACTCATATGCTAGGGCTACAATGTTTTCTCTACTTACGCTTATGCATATTGCATTCCACTTGTTAAAAATAACTAGGCACCTAATATAATAATCAGTTCATGCATTCCAAGAATAGTTTTTCGCGTGATTTATTCACTTTTTAATGGAGAATTTGTAGTGTGAAATAAGAACAAAAACTTTGAGATATCTTGAATTTTTAGGTGTTATCAGTTTGTTAGCCGTAAAATGACATGTCATGACTCTCATTACAGTACAGTAACAGGAACAGAACACCGAATAGAAAACTACCCTGTTAGCTGTATCAACCTCTCTCCATATATTGTTTTTCATATACAGTTTTATATATTCGACTCTTTATATATATATATCGTATTCCAAATGTAGAACAATGGGCATAAGAGCCCGCGTCAGCCGCCATATTAAATTTTTTATTTAATTCTTCCTGATTCAAATTTAGGAGGATTTATTGAAAAATGTTATAATAGAAGCTTAGACAATTATCTTGATCATAATTACGGACATAGTTTATGAACTATTAACGCATTTTTATGCAACAATTAACTTAATACAAAAATTTATATATTAATTCATTGTCACCTTTTAACGACAACCAGCGAACACCTATTAACAGTTAGGTACAAAAATTTGCACAGAATCATAAAATGTAATGCTTCTACAAAGAAATATTTTCAGTAATGACCCTGATTCTTCTGTTATCACACTAAAACAAACGAAAATTCTATGTGTAGGGGGTGACACAGCCTCTTTAAGAAATTTATCTTTTCGTGTTTTTGGAAACTCCTTTATATATGTTCACGTATATTACAAATAAGGAACGACATTTAAAAAAATGTATTATGTTGACCTTCAGCTACCAAAAACTTGAATCAAATATTTGAAGTTGATGCAATGTTCGGAAATTGATAAACTGTAGTAAGGGAAGCTCTCCTCCTTACAATACGTCAATCATGTGCATGAGCAGTGTCCACAGATGTGTAGGTTGTTCGCGGTGAAATGAGAACTTTCGAAAGCCCTGCTTAAAATCTACTTCGATACATTCTGTGTAGCCTTCCGCGATATGTAAAATAAACATTGTCACGAGCCTGATCACTTAATTCATTCTTTGGTCAAATGAAACTAAGAAATTATTATAAAAGTAAGTATTTTATTAATTTGGTCACTCTTACACTTACATGCGTTAAAGAAAAAACGTAAAGAAAAAATAAACCATTTTAGTATTCACAAATGCTGACCTGACACCTTTTAATTCAGCGTTAAAACGTGGAACTACTTTCCCTCCGACGTTACCAACTTTACTGGACGTATGCCAGTCAGTGTACCCGTTAAAATATAATGCAGGTAGGGACAGTGGCATTTTTCTAAGGGTGATTTCAAAAGTTCTCATTTAACCGTGAAAAGCCTTTAGTGTTGTGTTACATGGTACGTGGTTCTGTGCGCAGCGTTGTCGTTGCCGGCGTGCCTGATGCTGGCGCAGATGTTCTTTGGCTGCAACAGGCTGGCCTCCGTCACCTTCTTCACGATGGCTCTGACGTGGAACGGCGCGGTGACCGCCGGCTACCTCGGCAATGGACTTGACATTGCCCCCAACTTCTCTGGTCAGTGGCATGCTGCTCGTCGTTGCGGTTCCTCCTCGCCCTTTCTAATGCATACTTGTTCACTTACGCCGTCACTTATTTTATGAAATGGTTTTACAAACATAATTTGCAGTTAATACTTTTTCAAGAAATAATATACTGATAAATTGGGAACAAATTAAAAAAAACACGATAGTATTCACACTTGTGATTTAACAAAAGTGAGTGATTCTGATACAGCTATAAGATTTTTTTTTCTGAGGATGGCTGAAAATGACAAGCCATTGTTAGAGGGGGGAAAAATTGTAGTCAGCTTGTTTACAAATGAAAACTTTTTTGCAAGTGTGAGTCTTGTAGTACTTGAACATACACAAAAGGTAGTGAGTGACTTCCGTCTTGTAAATTTTTGGTTTTTTTATATGAGTGAAGAGATTTGCGTGGCTCTTAACAGCGAGATCTTGAGAGCCGATAAGAATGATTAAGGTAAGTATGGAGCAGCGCCGGAATAAAAGGGGCGGGGAAACGGGAGGTGCCCGAGGAATCCGCCGACCAACGGCATCATCTGGCACGATTCCCACGATACCCGGCCGGGGATTGAACCCGGATTGCCTTGCCGACTAACCATTCAGCCACCGCGGCCCCTGCAGTTTTTAAAGAAAGTTATTACTTTATTTTTTTTTAAGAAACTGCCATGCAAAGCTGAAACTGTTTTATATATACTGTATATAAAATGTCAAATTTATACTGCACATAATGTGACAATCCTAGTAGGCCTGGGTGGCTTCAGAACTATAGGTAGAAAGCCCAACACAACACCCATTTCTCATATACTGAAATGTGCTTCATGTCTGGTTATTCAATTGGACAGAACGAGACATATCCGTGAAAGTCTAGCAAGTAGACCAGCTTTGAGGTTATCGGAATGTCCCATGAGTCAGTGTTTAAGGTGGTATCCTCGTGCAAAGTTTTGGTAGGTGACACTGGCAGCATCAGGAGGTACAGTATGATTTTTTAAGCATAGGTCTTGTGATCTCTTGATGATATTTGGAAGTATTCGGAAAGTGGTTAAGATTTATACGGACAATGCTTTCATTTGCGAATATATGCGATCAAGGCTATCATGCGTATTTTTTCACAGCGCCTCTTCTTCTCATATCAGCGCATACGAACAGTTGTGCCCAGAAAGGCTAAATTTAAAGAGATAATGGGATCTCCATAATTATAGTGGGATTCGAAACACAATAATACCGACTCGGTTTTCAGAAAACAAGTAATTCTGAGGGCTGGGGTGCAAACCACCAACTGTCCGTCTGCTTCTTACACGAGAGTGACGTTCTAAAGTGCAAGACAACCGAGCACTCTTTATCTATACCGTTACTCCTGGCTTCAATGCCAGATGGTCCTTAGTTTCTTAACGCTCTGTGTTCTCTTCCCTCTTTAGAATACTGACAAAGAGTGAAACTGTAGGAAGCCTGCATAGGTTTATATGTAGGTTTCTGTTTTTGCAAATAGCAAATTTAGGCTGCGCTGTAAAGTTTGCCAGAGGTAAATTGCGGCAAGTGAGAAGAGAATTATGGTTAAAAATATAACTGTAATATTTTTATATTTAAAGGTTCCAGTATTGAATAAACTGTTTAAATTTTGTATATATAGGTGTCGAATTGAGTTCGCCCAATTAGAGCGCGATTTCGGGCGGCCTACTGTGTCCACTAGAATAAACTTCTCAGTAACACCTAGAAATATTTTGAGAAACAATATGTAATTGCAATATTCTAATAAGAAATTTATTGAACTTTCAGAAACAACTGTAAATGATAATAACGCTCGTAACTCAAACAGCTTTCTGTACAAAAATAAGAACTTTAAAAATGTATAATGTAGTTAATAAAAAAACCACAAAAACAACATCAATTCCTTCAAGCTAACACCACAGTGCCAAATTACAGGAATATCAAAGCAGAAAATACATAAAATTAAAGGAATTAAATTTTTTCTTCGCACAAGCATTCAGTGTCAGCAGGAAATGCCAAATACCATTCTTCTTTCAGATCAGCCCATTTCAGCACTCGCAAATGACGTTAATTTTCTCCTATTAATAAGGTCTCTGTTTTGATCACAGATTTTGTCAGGGTGGGAATTTTTCAGACGGGGATTCTTACACGGGTAGTGTAAAGATGAGGGGGGGGGGGTGTGTGTTTATTCTTGGGGTATTCCCGTTTTTACACTCCTCTGTTTATTTTGACGCTGTTAAAATTTATTTTAAATTTATAATTTTATCTCATCAATTCTCCGGACCGGTAAGGAATGTCAGGTGCGTGTCTCAGGCAGGACAGTTGGGTTCGCTTGGCACAAGATTCCTCATTTCATGCATATTGAAACAACGTGCAGATATCTGTTATGTAATGTATTTACCAATGCAATAGACAATGGACATAAGAAAAGGTTATTTTCTGCCTTCAGGTACGATATTTGGCATGGCCAACACCTTGTCTTCAATTGGAGGCTTCTTGTCGTCATACATGGTTGGTTCCATGACTCACAACAACGTAAGTATAATAGCGCACTTACGGTAGTAATAGTTGACAGCAGACCTTCAGTTACAATGAAGGATACCTAATCACAATTTCGCACGTGTTTCCTATTGGACTTCTTGGGCTTCTAAATCAACCAATATAAGTTAGGTGAAATTGACTTCGTTCACCGTTCACTTGGGTTGAATTTTGGTGAGGAAATATTATCATACTTACAAATATTTATATGGATAAAATTTTAACGTGCAGTACTAGTGAGAAATTAGCTTTTAAGGTTTCCGCCTACCTGGAGTTATTTTGTATGTTTAGTGTACAGAAACAAGGAGAGGGAGGAGGAATGATGACATTATTTCAAGTGTCTGTACACATATTCATTGCACTGACGTGAAAAATTTTTGTCATACTCCGTACAACTAAAGAACTTTATTTAATTGGTGAAAAGTCTGAAACAGAATTCAGTGCAGTCTCCAATAGTCTCATTTAGTATATTTTAAGATATAACACTCTTTAAACGTCCTGAGGATGTTGAATGTTATCTAATTAATACTTTAAATTTGCATTATGTCTTTAAATTCTGTTCCAGATTAAGCTGAAGTGGCTGATCATGTTGTATAAAAAAACTGATCAACATATTCAGCTGTTCTATTAAAATTTTATTTTGAAACTCATCTGCAACTGCAAATGCAAGGTGGACGAATTTATAAATTGCATATAATTGTTTATTTGATTAATAGTTTTGTAATATTAACAAAGTACATGCACATTTAACACCCACAAAACAACTTCCGAAGAAAAAACATGTAGGGATTTATGATTGGATTTTCCTAGGCAAATTTGGCCAGGTTTTTAAAGCTGGAAGCAAAAAAGTATAATTCCCCTTCCATAATTTTTGGGAGGGGGAAGACTGAAGCATATGAACTTCTGAAATACTTATAGCACTCTATTCTGTAAATTTGTTTGTAATCGCGAGCGTACCAGTGTGTTTCAGAAATGTTTGTGAGCATGGATTGCACAGATATTACTTAAAACTAACAGTGTCACCAAACTTGACATAAAACAATTTTTATTAAATCATATTTGTATGTGTCAGCTGCCATGCCACAACAATATTAGCAATCAACCAAATCATCTTTCATCATGGATTTGGCGGACGGCTAGCTTTCGATGCAATACAAGAACACAATTGGTGTCCTCGAGATGTTAGCAGATATAAAATTTTGAAGACGCTGATGCAGAACATTCAGATTACCTGTAGGTAGAAACAAATGAAAAATTGGGGCAGTAGAGTGAAGAACAAATAATTACATTTACAAACCCATGTCCGGAAATGCAGGTGTTCACAGTGAGTGTGTGTCCAAAGTGTGTCGTACAGAATTAGCCAATAGCCGAACACTGGTATGCGAGTGTCATAGGATTTGTAATTGTTGCAGGTATCCACTGTAAAAGTAGACGTATTTCAATGTCATTGCAATCAGGTACTTGCCAGCCAGAATACCATCCTGTATACAGTAACTGTGCAGTTACGGAAATTTAGTTTCTTGCACCGTACAATAAAAGCAGGTTTAACTCTTCACTCCATGTGCACAGCTCCATTTCAGGCGAATCACCGTGGCACTTCCCATGTATGTGACTTGTTGTACCACCTAACAACTGTGGAACTGCTAAACATTATGGATTCCCAACTTGTGTGGTACAGAGTGCATTACGGCTTATCGCATTTTCATCGCACATTAATTTCACCAAGTACTTGAAATGCAAGAGTGGTTCCTAGTTTTGGCAAACTGCGAACTTATTCAATATGCATATTACTTCACGTTACATTTATTTGCATAATTTTTAATCACAGCTTTTTGGTAATGGGTCAGCTGTACAGAATTCTTTAACTATCATCCCAATCATTCGCGAAACGTCATCAACTTAGAAAGGGGCACTCCTTTAGGTTTTCCGTTCTTAAGGCATTTTTTACTCTCCTTCATTTTGGTGTGATCAAAACTTAAATTAAAGACTGCATAAAATATAGAGGAAAGTCTATAATGCAGAAACGACGTACAAAGTATCAAAAATTCATCAGAGATTGTGTACATTATATCTACACATATCTGTGAACAAAATTAGTTTGGGTGCCCATTTACTCTTTTTCTGGTGCCCTTTACTAAATTTAGGGAGTGACAATATATACCCTGCCCCCTTCCTAGTTGTTACACCCATAATTCAAATTAGGGTTGCCAACTGTCCCGTATTTTACGGAATTTCCCGTATCCTAGGGTTGAAAGAATTATCCCGTGTGGACAAAGGATGGGGCATCACATAGTCCGTATCACAGAATTATTTGAATATAAATTAAATATTAATTATCTGAATGCAAGAAAACTGGCGAAACATGAATTTTTCTAAATGCAACAAATATTCTATTGTTATGTATATTAATAGAATATTTTGATTGATGTATAATGCTGACTTTTAAACATTAAAGAGAGCATTAAACATTTTTTTCAAAATATTTTTCCCAGATAATTTTATTGGGGTGAGATGCGTGTCGATTTGTCGGAAGTCTCCCTTAATGGTAAATATAATTCAAATAAACGTGAGAAATTGACAGGTGTGAACTTGTTGGCAGCAAACGTACGCCCAGTGGCGCATCGTGTTCGGCATCCTGGTGGGCACGTACTCCGCCGGAGCGGTCATGTACCTGCTGTTCGGCTCCGGGGAGCTGCAGCCGTGGAACAACGCGAAGCAGCACGACGACGAGGAGTCCGCGTCCAAAGAGGCCGTGCCACTCAAGAACGGCATCACCACGTAGAGGGCGCGACGACTGTCCCCCGTCCCCCCACACCACACGACCCCCTCGCCCGAGGGAAATGATCGTCAGCTTTCCTGGCAGCGAGGAAACTGCATATCAGCTGGCCACGTGTGAAACACTTCGTCACTTCCACGTGCCTGTTTAAGGTTAGGAGGCTGCGATGAACTGCAGTGCGTGCCTGCGTGCCATTCTAAGTACAAAATATGACACACTGACATATGCTTAATTATCACCATAATTTTTTTGTTAAAACATTTTTTACTTTTAATGGAACTAGTGTTAAAAAAAAACTGTCAGCATTTATGGAAGATATATTTTCATATTTTAATACCAGCAGGTCTGGTTAGTATAATAACAAAAGTTTAAAGCACTTTCATCGGCCACTTTGTTTACACCAAGATTCTTTATTTTAGTTCTTTCTGTGTATTGGGTGGTATGGATTGAACAATGCAGCTATCAGAAAAACTAGACAGTGGAATAGAATTTAGCATGATAATCTGAAAATACAACCGTAATATCACTTATTTAAACAAAGTTTTAAAATTTAGTATTTGAGTTCGATAGACATGCTATCAAATACGTTAAAAACTCACATATCAACCTGAATAAACCTGTGGTTAGATATAAATGACTAAGAACTTTTTTTTTTGTAAATGTTATGAATATATAATTTGTTGTTATCGTGTCTATAAAAAAATTTTAAATAAGCAAATTACTGGAAATGAGTTTCAATATGTTTCGTTTTGTATTTATAGTACTACTTGCCGTCTTGAAAGAACCATTTCTACGATACTGATTTATACAAGCAGCTGTTGTGAAATTCCATTTGCATTTTGGCACGGAATTTATTTATAAATTCTAGTAATGTCCTAGTAAGACTACTAAACAACAAGCTGACTTTAACTAAAAAAAATTACATGACTTTTAATAGGTGTAACTGCTATAATATATGTATGTCTCTCTGTGTGACCTTTATGATATCTGTAGACAAGCATTATTTATATTAATTCTACTGCGTTGTTTATTTACCACAATGTTTGATTTTACAATCCTAATTCGCTGTAAAATAAGATACTTATGTACAGTGTCTTGCTTATTAAATGTTATCATTTTTTAAGGATTTTTATGAAAAATCCTACATATTTATGCTTTTGTATTCAGTAGGCAGCCTTTAGAACGATCGTACAACCTTGTATGCAATATGTCTTGAATTTAATTATAAAATAATCTGAAAAGCAAAATTTTAAGTGCTACTTGTTTGCCCTTAGGTGCTTCTGAGCTGTAATTTCTATTACTTTTGCTGATTTCAGTAAGTGTTTATAATACTGTATGTTTTTGATAGGGAATTTTTTTTGGAGTTACTGCTAAGCTTTGCAGTTACAAAATAAAGCAAGCATTATGCAACATAATCGTTAAGTAAACAACACAGTCACATAAACTGAAATTTTGTGTAGCTCCTCTGTCATGACTTCAGTCCAACTAGTAATATTATTTTCTGAAATCTGACAGTTCCTCTGTAGTATGCCGATTTGGTCGCTGTCATGTGTTTCATGCGTATAACACATCACTCCTGGAAATTATTTTTTTACTAATAATAATTTTGGCGCGGTTTGTTAAAGTGTTACACCTACATGCTTATAATGTTTGATGACCTATTCCAGAATATAGACAGTATGGCAGTAGAAATTTGGCGAGAGGTATAGTATTTAAAGTGTTTAACATAACAGGTAAAAAACAATTTACACACAGTTAATTGATGTGCTCTCTTCATGCTTGAATATGTAGTTTGCGGCAGGGTTACAGTTTGCAGATAACAATTTACTTGTAATATGACGCTTGATAAGAAACTGCAGCGGAAATTAATTTGCATACATAGTTAATTGCTACCTAATTGTTAAAATATTGGCACTTCCCTGATTCCCTGACTAGATGTTTTTCTTGTATTATGAACGGTGAAAAACATTTCAAAGGTGGCCTGTAAATATGTACTATTTCTGTCTGTGCATCACTATCGGTAGAGTTTTATTTTAAGAATATATCTAACTCCAATTTTCACCCAAAAATAAGATGGTTGCCTTATTATTTTGTTAAATGAGATATTATAAGGTCAATATTATTTGCTCTTTTAGCAGTAAAAGGTCATCGATATTTTTAAAAGCACATCTGTCCTAGTTGGTTAGACCAGTTCGAAGTTGAGTGGAAAGCATGTTTATAACTGAATATACATATGGTTTTGCCATTTTTAAAAATGTCACAATAATTTATATTTATGCTTAAAACATTTTTGAGCTCTGAAAATAGCGATCTACTCTTACTTAAGTGCAAATTTTTACTCCATGAAATTACACAAGGGTCGTCTTATTTTCAAGATCTTCCTGTAGTTGGGCAAATATGATATTTCAGTGGATGTATGCACGTAAGATAGCAATAAATTCGTATTGGTATACATTGTGTTTTATTTGTGAGATTAAGAAATATATTTACTTTTGCTTTGTCATGTAGTTTTCTGTTTCGCCACCATTCAGAAAGTTTAAAAATGACTGCGAAAATATTAGAAAAGCACTTTGCCAGCATGAAGTGAACAGACTGAAATATATTTTTTTGTAATACATATTGCCAAACCTAAGATATGGAATTTTTCTTACCTTCACATTTCTCATTAGAATATTATTTTTATAGTTTGTTTGTAGAACAGTTTTTAAGACTGATGGAAACACATTAATATTGTTTTATATTTAAATAAACTGTTTTATCATTTCTGTCATATTCCCTAAGGAGACAACTGTTGCGATCACATCATCTTGAGGAATCATTTAACGTCTTTTTTCTTGTGTTAAAAGCGAGAGTTCTTTTTTTTTTTTGTATATTACCTTATGTTATAAGAGGCCATAAGTGTAAAAGAGATACAATCCTTTGAATAGGAATATTTAGGCATGCAGACATTGCATCATCACAGTTAAAAATAATATTAGCTACCTATGCATGTAAGCTATGCAAAGTTCTGTACGGTGTGTAAAATTAGTTTGCAAGCTTAATTTTGTACTGTATCTTTTATGTTATGAACGTGATTTATATACGTAAAATACAAGGCATGTAGTCAAGTTCTGGTAATTTCAATACAGATTTTGTTACTATCAGACTTTTTAAAAAAACATTTGAATGTTCATGTGAATTTATCTGAAGGGAATATTGATTAAAATCTCATAGGAACTATTTATGTATTTATCATTTACTTAAGTATTTATCATCTCAGAGTACCATACACCTTCATTTTATATGAACAACTCTGACCTAGACAAAGTTATTGCAACATACATAGGACATAATTGTTTTTCTTTTTGAATTATGTATAAAGATTACCTATCAGTAGTACGTGACTGTTGATTATCAGAGCATATTGAAGCTTTATGAAGTTTGAGTAAATAAGCTACCGTGTATGTGCAATTTGCCAAACTGAATCTGTTAAGCTCCTGCTGTACAAGTTTAGAAATAGTTCCTAAATTCATTGTAACAAAGGCATTCCTCACCTGTATTTGTTTACTAGTTTGTAAAAGACAAGTGTTAATTTATGAATGGTGATATAATAGCAGGCTTGTGTTATTGTTTTGTAAGTTTATGTGTACGTGTACAGCTGTTGTGATTGTATGTGTCATAGATTACAATATTTTACGTGGCATGAAAACTGTAAATTTGTACATTATCTATAAATAAAAATGTGTAAAAAATTAATTGTTGTTACTTGTTCCTCGAATTTACTCAGCCCATAGGCAGATTAAGATTGTGGTATTGTACAACACGTATGAGATTTCCGTACTGAATGTTAATTAACATAACGCGTTTGCAATGACGTGTGACGTCAGAGCTGCTGTTCTGTTTCCCATTAGATCGTATGTTATTTCTTAGAGGTTAACTTATGGGCATTTAGACGTACTGCACGTCTTCAATAAACTATTTACCAACAACATTGTGTTTTGACTTGTTCTAAAGGGAGTCATTTTGAAGTGCAGACAATTTTGATCACGGCCAGCCAGTAGTTACTGTAAACATGTCGGGGCCGCGGTGGCTGAGCGGTTAGCCTGCTCGCCTCCCACCAAGGCGAACCGGGTTCAATCCCCGGCCCGGTCACTCCCGGATTTTCGCATGTGAGAATCGTGCCGGACGATGCCACTGGTCATTCCGGCGCTGCTCCATACTCACCTCAATCACTCTCATCGGCTATCAAGACCTCGCTGTTAAGAGCCGCCCAAATTTCTTCACTCAC
The DNA here is from genome assembly GCA_002778355.1 of Clitarchus hookeri. NCBI lineage: Eukaryota > Metazoa > Arthropoda > Insecta > Phasmatodea > Phasmatidae > Clitarchus > Clitarchus hookeri. Next base: position 234,350 of record NQII01001074.1, on the reverse strand, counting down.
TCACTGTAAACATGTCTAATAAGTTCGGACGAAATGCATGCAGCAGACAGATAGACTGGTGTGCAGGTGTGTCATGTCTTTATTTAATGGCTTGAAAAAGGAAGGGGTGGTAAAAGAAGTCAAGTACTGCCAACTTGGTATACAGAGTGGATTAGCGTCTTTCAGTGGCTGCATGGATAATTACGTATTCGTTGATGGCTTGCACTTTCACAGGGGTTCTTGACACCAAAAGCTAGAATTTTAACAAAATGAGTAAATTTTATCTCCAGAAGAACGTCTTAAATTTTTTACAAGGTTGTACGTGTCTGTTTCTGAATATTCAGTACTGACATTACTTAACTGAATAAAATAAATTGGTTTTTTAATCTGTGAGATTGTCCGTGCCCTCGAAAAATTACATCTTTGGAGTGTTTTTTTTTACAAAAAGTGTAATATTGTGGATATAACACAATTAATTTTATGTAGAATCTCAAATATACAATTTAAGACAGCTTTGAACTTGCTCACATGTTTGAAAATTGTACTAAATTATGATTGTATGTTACAAGTCATGGTTTGTATTACAGTCGGCATATAGTAACGAATAATACCTGGTTTGAAGTTAGCAAGATCGAGAATGTTCTGCTCTGTGGTGGCTTACCTGACGCTCGTTTGGGAGGTAGTGTGCTTGGTCCTGTTAGGCTGCCCTAGGGATGTTTATTTCTCAAATGGTTTGCCAGCCTTTACTCAGGAAAATGCCGAAAAAATTCTTCAATATGTACTTAACGAATCCTCTCGCACTCTGATTAGACTGCGTACATAATCTTAACTACGATTATTACAAATTTTAATTATTGAAATAGCACACTGAAGTCAGTATAATGTAGTTCGGCTACTGACTGGTTTAGTAGGAGAGATGTCTGCGCGAAATTGCTACGATACCATCATGCACCACAATGTTGCTGTTATTGAAGTGGCAAAAAATTGTAACTTCTGAAAGAGGTACAATATAATTCAGGCACTTGCTACCAGAATGAAAGCGCAAAATATACTTTATTATACTTGCAGTTTTGAATTATGTAATTTCAAAAACTTAGCCCCAGAGCTGTTCAAATGACGAGTATAAATTCTCTTCAAAATTGTGACATTAAGACGTACATGGGTTTAGAGAATATTGTGAATTTAGACTTTTGCAGGTATGGATTTTACCTCAATGTATGTTTTTTTTTTGGAAATGTACCACTAAATTTACTATCTGATACAGAAGTTATGCTCTAGTTACACTTCTAGCTAACACCTCAAGTAGCATTGTCGAATGGGCGTACTCAAAAAGTTTTGCACCACCTGTAAATGGTGGCACATGAAGAATGATCGTTGGGACAGTCGGCACATTACAAAAATACATTTTCAAGTCTGGCGTGGTATTCTTTATAGACAGCGTAAATTTCATCCCATTCTTTCACTCAGAAATCTCGGTGGTACAAAACGTTTTTTGAGTAGTGTGCATTGTATAATTTATCATGTTATGAAGTGTTGTTTTGTAACTACAGTGAAACCCTGTTGTAACATTTCTCAAGGGCCACAAGAAATGTCAGCCTTATATAAAGGAAAACTTTATAAGAGGGTAATTTTGTATTGAGAAACATGTTTGTGGACCAAGAGCAGGCAGTTTATTAAGCAGAAAAATGTAAGAGGTGATGTTATAATAGGGTTCCACTGTATGTATAATTTAGAACATTTTCTGCACAAAATTTAACGTCCTAAAAAATATAGATACCATTGTGATTAATTTCACAAATCTTATATTTTTGTTCTCTACAAAAGCAAACCGTCATTTATACTTCCAGGGGAATATAACTGTCTCTACCAATGCCCAGCCATCACTGTTAGTGAAATCACCATTTACCACTTTATTTGAACAAAGTGAATTGACGACCACAGTCGCCCCTTACTTCAGTAAGGAAACTGTGCACACAGAGTTAATCTACAACTGTCGTCAATATTATCGTCCCATTTGGTGACAGAGTATTAAAGTTATGAAAATGCGCCAGATTTTAAGTAAAATGAAAGGAGCTGGTTTGGTCAAATTACTTGAATATTACATTCTAAAAAAACAACATTAACTGTGCTTGTATAACTTTTAATATGTTTGTAATTTATGTAGCATTAAATAAAGGCGTAGTAAGTAAAAATTACTTTACATATTACAATTTCTTTACAGCATAAATTGTCTTACAAACACCCAAAACGTTCATCTGCTTTGAATGTACATCAATATATTTGTGTAATAGCACATAAGAGGACGATCTTAGTTGGGCCAAAACAATATTTTACATAATATTGTTGCCTACAACAATTATATACTGAAGTACCAGGATTGATTTTCAGCATAGAATGTACATTTCATTAAGAAAAACATGCTCTTTACATACAACGAAATTCCTACATTCCAAGATACCAAAATATTTGTCATGCACAGAACTAAAGCATTGTCACCACTATTTATCCAGCTGTGAATTGCTTAATTTTTTTACAATTCACTTATTATTGCTCAAAGCATGAAAAAATAATAAATATATTTCATCTCCATGCAACTAGTTTTAAAAATAACTATATAACAAGCGCAACAGGAATTTAGATTTTACTTGTAAGGTATACAATAATTTCTAATGGTATTTTACAACCATGCACAATATAGAAAAATTCCTTCACGAAACAGTAGCACTCCAGAAATCTTATCTGTTTCACAGAAGACTACAATATGCACTACAGCACATCATTTTGTATTGTTTTCTATTAACAGCTGTGTGACTTATTCCTAACAGCTTGGTCAAATAATTGATGCAGTCCAGGACTACTTTGAGAGAAAATACAGATTCACAAATGTTGTACGAAATGAGATTTGTTATATACAGGTCTTTCTTTTCAGCGTGGCACTCAACAATAAATTGTTTCACAGTACTCTTTGTTCCCTATTTTCATCACTGATGGTTTATTTTCTTCAAACCACAAAAGTGCGAGCACGGACTTCGCAGGATACCGCTGATCTTCAAGTCCTTGTGGAAAAAAACAATGCTGTTATTAAATTAAATACCCATGGATTTTTCAATTACTAATAAGAAATTAACTAATGCAAAATGCATACAACATACAATTCTTTGATTAAATTATGGTATGTACAAAAATTTATTAACTTTATGCCAACAGTAAACGAAAGATAAAGCAATATTCTGAACATGGAACAATCGCCTTAAATATATATAAAAATAGCAAAATGCATATTAATTATTGATAATTTATGTACCCTCCTCTTATGACAGGCATGCTATTATAGAATATCTTACGATACAAACTGTCGCCAGAAACAATATTCAGCAAACAACCACACCTGTGTTTGAACGCGCTTACTTCGAGATATATTGGTTATCAGCACAAACAAATAAAATAAGAAAACGCTAAAGGTATAGTTTTTTGTATCTGACGGAGTCAGCACAACAAAAGCAACACTACGTAAGGGCAAACTCCCAGAAATTCAGAAAATATGCTGTGCTCAAGCAAGTGTCAAGCATTAAAACAAACAAGACCACAAAATTAAATGCAATTATAAGTGATACTTTGCTAAAAATATTAATTCGTGTAAATGAATTAATCGAGGTGGAATGTAATACAGAAAACCAGTGTCATAAACATGATTGGAGCTGCAGTGAAAACACGAAGAACACCTAGTTATAAATGTAATTTGGCCAGCGCCAAATCATCGATAATACAACATGCAAAAGGTAACTGGAAAAAATGCAGAAGGCAAAACTGGCATCTTTCTTATATAACATCAGCTTAGTGTGGTTTATTTATAGGACAACACTGCATGTTGTGCAATAACATGTTTAAATCTTTAAATGACAATTATTGTATGCTACAAAATTGGCATAACTACAAAATACCCGAAAACTATGCTCCTAATTTTAATATGCCAGGCTGTAAAAATTCAGTATCTACATATCTGTATTAGATTTCAAATCACCCCAAAAGTCATTCCATTTGTGGCCCTATAGGATGTAATGTGGAGAAGATTGATAATCATAAATGCATAACTGAAATATGGGATTAAGTGGTAAATTGTCACCACTTTGTATTATAGTCCTCAAAAACAGGTTACTATTTCTAAGAAGATTTGCAATATGATAACTGTAATTATTTTCTAACTTTAAAGAAATATAAGTATGTTGTGTGACGGTTTAGGGATAGTAGAGCGACGCTGGCCCACAACTATCCCCCCCGCATAACCAGGGTAAAAAATTAGTAGACACGTGTCACGGAGCAGGTGAACAGCCAGAATGGACCGCAGTTACATGTGTCTTGCTGTACGTCCTGCTGCGTAGGCCTCCCTGCCACCCCCTTCACCCCCCTAGGCCTCTAGCCAGCCCGTGATATCTGTGGAGCGCAGAGGTTTCACAGGATATCACCAAATAATCATGCGTATTTCGCCTGAATTCAAAATACATGCACCGCTGCAGAAATAGCTGACAAGCTGGATATTGGTGCCGAGAACTCCCCCTCCCCCCTTAGCTGACCACAGGACAATGGGGAAACGCACCGAGAAGTAGCTGACGAGAGTAAGCTAGGGACGAGGTACTACCCCCCCGCTTCCAACCTTCAGGAACCAGGACACGTGTTTTGAAAGGCATTGTTCTGCGTCCTACCCCGTCACCTCCTCCCCCCACAAGGCAACACATGCCAACAATTAAGACTGGAGGCTGGCAAGCATAAAAACCCCTTTTCTGGAGAAGTGGGCAATCAGTTCATTAGTACCGTGCATAGAGGTCAGTCAGTCAATTATTACCGCCAGAGACGCTAGTTCGAGAGAGCAGTCAGTCGAAGATCGCCGAGCAGAGAGTTAGGTCAGGGGTTAGGACCCCTGGCCACGTCAGTAGAACATCACCACAGTGAGACGGCAGCAACTGCGGCCTTGCCAAGGCCGCCCATCGCCGGAGCTCACCCTCCACTGCTGACATCGTACCAGCAAGAGTTAAGTATACAATCACCGTCAAGAGAAGCCCCCCTCCACCACAAAGTCGTTAGAAGTCGTTAGCAGTCAATCCCAGTAACCAAATTATTACAGTAACACACCTCTCAAGTGCTGATGTATTTTATTTGTGTTAAATTCGAGACAATATATTCGTCCTTCAAAATGAATACAGTAAAATATACTACCTTATTACAAACCCCTTATCCTTCAGGCATCATATAGTCTGTGCCGCTAAGCATTAACGAAACACGCTACGTACTTTTTGGATGTGTTAATTGGCTTCCCAACTGTGGGGCGTACACAGCCTAGCGTCAAGTATTTCAGTTAGAATTTATTTAATAATTTTTCTACTTCAAATATGCTACACTTAATGCTCACGGAAGAGAGTCATTGAACATTTAAAGACGATTTTCCACAAACAACATGAGGCTCATTTCCATAAATAGTACATGAAATGATACTCTGTACAATTATATAGATGTTATTTCTTGTGTAGGTTTGCAATAAATAAAAAGTTCAACAAACAAATCTTGTTTCAAGAAAAATTATAAACAAAATTGTAATACCAGTCTTGGCTAAAAAAGTTTTTTTTTAGAAATTAAAATATGTACGAATATAAAAAAATTAAAAAAATGAAAAATGTTATAGAAATTAGAAGATAAAGAGATAAAGAGAAGAATTTAAAATAAATAAATTGTTAACTACCATGGCAAACTGAAAAAATAAAAAGTAAAATATTTAATTTATACGCTAATGATTAATGCAATATATTTTAATATGTACGACAATTATACACCATGCATCAATTTAACATATTTTGTTTACTCTTATCCTTTATATGTAACTTTTTTTATTTGTATTTATTTACTTTCAATAAGATTTTTCAACAATATGCTAAGCATTTCAGGAAACATAAGGTTAAAACTAATATAATTAAAAAATGGCAAAAATTATTTTACAAATTAATGCTTTATGATTTTATTCAGCGTCTTAGATTTAACTGTTTTGTTTAACTTTACTGGTAAATTATTCGTTTCAGATTATTATATATTTGAAGAATTTGTTCATAAAACAATTAAAAACAAAAATAATAATATTATATTTATTTAATTATAGAATATAAAGGGCACTTAAAATGCAACCAAACATAAAAGTTAAATGTAAAAAGTATGTTTTCTGCGAGAAAAAAAAAACTGTTGGTTTTCATCACTTGTGGCAAATTTTAGTAGAAATGAAATTAGGGAATTAAAAAATACACAAAAACTTAATACGTGTTTTTACTATCATTGATTATTTTTTAAATCATGGCTTGGTTTTGCCTGATAAAGAAAAAAAAATTATCTTATGGAAAAATAATTACAATAAGAAAAAAAATTACAAAAATTAAAAAAAAATATATGTATTTATAAGTATTACATTTTTCAGAAAATTAAGCAAAGCGAATAAAGCATTTTTCAGAAAGAAAATGTGGGAATAATTGCTTTAAATGGTAATCACTAAACCGTTTATATAGTAGCTAAAATATTACAAGAGTATAATAATGCAATATTAGAATTGTTTGGTATGATACAAACCCATATTAATAAAAATAATGGCATATTTTATACAATTAAATTTTTGCGATTATTTGAATTAATTAATACACAATTTCATAGTAACTAAATTATTTTTAATTGTTGAATGAATATATTTAACACCCTCAGATTTTTATAGTCATCTTCATAAACTTTACATATACGTGCTTTATGTCTCAATCCACAACATTTGTTTGTTATATTTCAATTTTATTTCCTTTTATTTTTTAAACTATTTTTAAATATATGCAAATGGATTGACTAGATTACATTGTAAGATTTAATTATTGAATATTTGAAGAAAGATAAATATCTCGAAGGAAATTATCCAAATATGTAGAGTTTTTTTAATAATTCATTTCAAATGTCGTTTGAATTATTAGTACCAGATGTCAAACTGATGTTCGCATTGCCAACTTTTCTTGCTCGCGTCTTGTCGCACGTAAAGGTGAAAACCCGCCAGGTAAGCTTCATACACTTGGATGCCGCAATGGTGATTAAATTGAGTCATATCGGTGGATCTTGAACTATAACCACTCTGGCTTCCTCAACTTATGTTCCTTATGCTTTAGTAATCACAGCCGTCAACCAACCACTTAATTTTTTTTATCCTAAAATTAATAGCGCATTCAAAAAGTTAATTTTTGTATTTTAAAATGTGATATTTATGTTAGGTTGTGCATGTTGTCGGTGTTTTAAATTCACATCCTGGAAATTTTCAGTGACGTTAGAAGCGGCACCGCAAGTGCACTATAATTTTTGACCGCAATAATTTCCTATTTTGCAGTATTTTATACTGAGAGGAAAGCTAAGGTGGTAGTATCTCTTCCATATTTGGATATTTACAAATCTTCGTAATTAAACTTAATGACCGGACATTAGAAATTCGAAGCTTCGCATTGCATAAAGGACTCCTTAAACGGATTTTTTAAGTTTGTACGGTTTCAGTTAAATCTGTATTTTCCCATGTGTGACAGAAATTATGAAATAATGAGGAAAACTTTGATGACGTTTATAAATGTGAAACAAATCACGTGAGAAAAATAAGTTGTAGTTTGTAATATCTGTTATGGCGTTCCATATGCATTGAAAAGCTAAGTTTATAAATATTGAATAAGGAAATTTAGTAATGGAGGAATATACGCAAATGCAAGATGACGGGAATACATCCCCTTAAACAAGGCAAACAGCCAGGAGAGTTTCTTATCACAACTTGCGAATTAGAGTGAAGGCAAGTATTCATAAATCATAACCACTTTATCTAAAATACCATCAATAGATTCTGGACTGAACAATAAGGAATACCAAAATTTCAGTATTTTGCCACATCTATTTCTCCTTTAAGTTTGGAACAGACCGTCATGAGAAGATATTTTGAAATGGTAAAACGCAAAGGATGATTATAAATTTGGTCAAGAATCCGGTCAGAACATTAAAATAAGCCCATATTTTATGTGGCAAACCTGTTTTTAGGCTACTTTCCAAAGAAAAGAAAGGCTTATGAGAGCACTTTCCTGTCTGTGTGTGTATGTGTATACGTGCGTGACTGTGTATGTCCCCGCCCTTTCACTTTTTGAATGCATTAACAGGATTTATTAAAAATCGGTACACATATAGCACTTAGAGAGAACGCCTGACTTTAATGGTTTTAAACCACAGGGCACTTACTTTCAAAATGGCGATCATATTACAATTAAGGGGAATATGTCATATCTCGGAAAAAATTAAACCGATTTAAACCAAATTTTCTGCGTTGGAAGTGCATCGTGTAAGCACTGAATTTAGAGATTGATATCTTTGTTGGTGAGCCATTTTTGAATATAGCACCACATGGAAAAATAAAGCTTTTACGTTATAACTCAAACAACTCTCGCAAAATTTCGTACGTAAGTTGTACTATGGTAGACCATGTAAAAATATACAATGCAAAAAGATGAGACGCTTATTTTAAAAATGGCGGTAATACAAATATTTTAGGTTTATTTGGTATAACTACCATACCATTCGACCAATTTCGACCAAATTTTGTACACTGACAGTATCGATTATAAGCATCGTATATACCAAGAAATATCTTCTTTAGTGAGCCATTTTCTAAGAGGGCGCCACATGACTTAATAAATTTTTATGTCATACCTTGTGAAACAATTAACCGATTCCTACAAAATTTGAGAAACACGTAGTACTGCGGTAGATAATATATGGATGTATGTTTTAATTTCGGTAGGAACTGATTTTCTAAATGGCGGCCATATAGCTATTATATCATTCTATGTTATATCGTTGAAAAAATTTAATCAATTCAAACTTAATTTTGTACGCTGATAGTTTTTTTCGCCATTTTTTACGATAGTGCCAAAATAATAAGTAAACTTTTCACATCATATCTCGGGAAACAATTGACCGATTCCTACCAAATATGGCAAACAAGTAGTTCTGCATTAGGTGATGTAAACTAGTATGTTTAGGTAGGTGAGACACTTTTTTTTCAAAATGGTGGACATATAGCAATTTAACATTGTAAGCTTTATCGTCGAAACAATGAAATTAATTCCGATATAACGTATGCTGACAGTATACATTACAACCACCAAATATATCCACACAAAATATATTTTGTCTACCATTTTGTAAGATAGCATTATCCGACAAATTAAAATTTTTATGTTATATCTCCGGATAAACTAACAGATCTCTACCAAATTTGACAAACTAATAGATAGGGCATGTATTTTTCGCGAAAAGATTTATGCTCATGCTATACTTCAATGTCCTGCGTCAACAACCACAACTTACTTTGGTTATTGGCCGTGCGTAAACATGAGAATAAATTTTCTTATTTGACTTGGCCAATCAGAATAAAGTACTCCGATATTGTACGTCCATAATTCGTGGACAGAAACTAGAGGCACGTGACATTTAAAATCATTCAACCACGAAAGTGCATATAAACGAAAGTGTTTTGGAGTACAGCTGGCCTTGGAATATTTTCGCAAAAAAAAAAAAACATTCCTCTACGAATAGCACTACGGGAGGTCATATACATTTCGTTGTTTTGAGTGGTTCATACACCATTTTAGCCAAGCATGCTATATCTACAAAGCTAAAAAACAGATTTCAACTTAACTATAGTAGAATGAATTCGCCGGTTTTGGTACATCGGGACATGGGATCTGAGCTCGGAGCTGTTTATGCTCTGTTATTCCGGTCGCCCGGCGGCCATTTTGTCCACCATGTAGGATGTCGGTGACCTTTGACCTTAGGTCCTGGCGACCTTCGACCCTAGTGGTCTTTAACCCCGATGACCTTTGACATTTGACCCTGGTGGCATTTTGGCTTCGAAATCCTCCCAAGATTAAAAAGTATAAAAACTGAAATACAAAATTTAAAAAATTAGTATTTTGAAGGTTTGGACATAACAGGGTCCGGAGCCCAAGCCGACCTCATGCTATGTCATTCCGGTCTTTCGGCTGCCATGTTATGACATCACCCAACCACCATATTGAATTCAAGTTACCTTGACATTTGACCTTGACCTTTGACTTTGAACTTTACTAGTGATCTGGAATAACCTTGAAACCAAACTATTCCAAAAATCCCCAAAAATTATAAAAACTTTATTAATAATTCTAAAAATTTAAAAAATTTATAAAAAAATATAAAAATATTCTTTAAAATAAACGTACATTTCTGGAGGTTGCCACAACACCATGTCCAAGGTTTGGGAGGCTCGCTTTTCTAGGGCAGAATAGTGGTGGCCATATTTATTTAATATACATAGATTATGTCAAATCAGAAATCTGTATTTATTATAAAATTTTAAAGTTATGTTTTTATTTTAACTTGCACTGAAATTATGCTTGGAGTATTGCGGAAACATACAAAAAAATCTCATTCAGTTACATTTACAGTCTCCTCTCTTGAAGTCTAAATATTATCTGATATCAGAATATGTAAATTATTCATTGTCTCGACTGCTATGTAGTTTTAAGTATAATACTCAGAATTATTATCTTAATATATATATATATGTGACCAATCCAAGGTATTCATACGATTAGCAACCACCTGCCCAAATCATGTTATAATCATGGAATGGATCAGCATCTACCATCACTTTCATAAGCATTTATAGCATTAATTTAAATACCAATAGTGTTAGGCCCATAAGACTTGGAATGTACGAGGGTGATAAACAGTCTCATCTCCTGTGTTCTTCTCGAACAACAATCCATCAATATTTGGCAATGTTTCCATAAATCCGCACCACAATAAGCACCAGACACACCAATCGACACCAATCCACACACGAATCCACAACTACCCACACCCCACAAATCCACACCAATCCGCACACTAATCCACACATCAATCCATTCTAATCCACACCAATTCACATACCAATCAACACCAATTCACACCAATCCACACGCCATTCATCAACAGTTCACACACCCACCAATCCACACCAATCCAAACCAATCCTTCGATCAATCACAATCCTTGGATAAATCCCAATCCTGCGATCAATTCTTCGGTTTGTCCCTCACCCATATGTATACTATGTCCAAATTTGTACATGTCGGCAGAATAAATGTTTTGTTTGTGGTCAACTATCCATGAATTTTTATATTAAAGTCTTTATTATCATTCTATATACATATATTTCCGTTAATAGTCGAGTGCTCATAGCACCCTTTAAGTTTGTAAGAAACAAAAGGATACGACACACAAAAATATAGAAAAATCAATTATTTCAAAAGAAAAATTTATAATTATTTTTAAATTACAATTCTAAAGAAAGCAGTTCATCATGTCATGCGATATATCCCAATCGTTCCTTCAGTTTACCAATGATTGAAGATATCTAAACAATGCGTGAAAAATACCCACGTTTTTGAAGTTCAATCAAACATCTGAGTCTATCAACAAGATCATTCGGGTATTCGGGTCTTCGGGTCGCAGTATTCTCAGCGTCTTCTGCCTTCTTCGTGTCGCTCATTGCAGCAAATGTTTTGGAGGGGTGTGTCAGTGCACCGAGAAAATCGAAGGATTGGGATTGATCGAAGTATAGGGATTGTTCGAAGTATTGAAACTGATCGAAGGATTGGAATTGATCGAAGGATTGGTGTGGACTGGTGTGTATTGGCGTGGACTGGTGTGTATTGGTGTGGACTGGTGTGTATTGGTGTGGACTGGTGTGTATTGGTGTGGACTAGTGGGTATTGGTGTGGACTGGTGGGTATTGGTGTGGACTGGTGTGTATTGGTGTGGACTGGTGTGTATTGGTGTGTGGACTGGTGTGGATTGGCGTGTGGATTAGTGTCGATTGGTGTGTGTATTGGTATGGATTGTTGTGTGTATTTATATGAATTGGTGTGTGGATTGGTGTGTGGATTGGTGTGAATTGGTGTATGGATTGGTGTGTGGATACCATTTAAGCTTTAAAGAACTTCATAAACAATGAATTTCACCCACGTAGAGGAAAGTAAGCTCTTGCGATATATCAGTAACTTCTTGTTTAAATATGTAATTTGGTTACAATCATCACTTGCAGGTTAACATGCACAAAACAAAATTCAGGAAAAAAAATTAGCTGCAAATAATTTTATTTATGTACATTACGAAATTTCTTAGTAACACTTTTATGACTGAGTACTTCCCTTAAGGCTCGGCTTCACCTATTGTGCAGAAGTTCATCGTTTTGTGCCATAATTTCAGTTTCAGAGGTATTTTGAAAATGCTCGATTATAGAAAATTTACAATTTAATAGTTTGTTTAATACTTTGGTATAGAATTTTCACAGTGAAGTTTCTGTTTGCAAAAAGGCAGAAATTTATTGATAAAATATAAATATGTTCCTGACTTTTACAACGAGCAGATAACACACAATTATAATTACTCACAAAGATATTAAACAATACGTAAAATGTACATTTTCTATAATTGTACGTTGTCAGTAATTTCTCTGAATCCGAAATTATTAGACGAAAAAGTAGAATTTCTGGAAAAGATGTGAAGCCGAACCTTAAGAATCGACACTTCTTGAGTGCGGTAACCGTAATAGTGATGAATAGGGTAATGAATAGGGTCGAATAGTGGGACTCCAGGAAGCTGGATGGTCATGCCGGAAAATTGCGGAACATGTCGGACGAGAAGTGCCAATAGTGCATCGATGGTGGGGGCGTTGGTAAGAGGAAGCTGGAAATACCCGTAAACCTGGTTCCGGAAGTCAGCGACTTATGGATGCGCGCCAAGACTATCGCATTGTACGAGTGGCCATAGTGGATCGTACGGCGACCGCAGTTCAGACTAAACTTAATGTCGTCCAAGGAATGTCTGCTATGACCATCTGAAATTGTTTACGTAAAGTAAGTCTACCCTCACGCGTGCCAATAGCCAGACTTCCCTTCTTTCACCTCAACATCGTGCAGCTCGCCTCTGGTGGTGTCGATCCAAGTAGCAAAAGTCAGTTGGCTCATTCGTGCAAATAAACTTGTACACGAGCGGTCCACATACGGTTTCCATAATCAGTTAACAATCAGTCAACCACTGCAATGCACCCGCAATTGTTTGTGGCCTACATGATGGTTCTTGCAGTAGGCCACTGATAACGTCCATGTAGCAAAATATTATCTGACCACAAGCGGCCCGCTTCTGCCTGCGTAACCAACTGTACCCCAAACATGTCAGAACCATCAGTAGGCCATGTGTGGCAGCAGTGGCCCACTGGCTTTCTGTTTCTGATCTGCCGTAAGTAAACCACAAGTCATCAGTCAACTGTTGGCAAACCGTTTGTGCCTCAGCTATTGGCCACGTGTGGCCCAGCTATAGGCGACTTGTGTCCCACTAGAAGCAGCTATTCATGCAATTTCAAAGCCAGAAAATAATTATGTTTCTCCCAAATGAAATTTATCTATTTACCATATTCAATTATGTTATCTTCAGCATTATTTCAAAATTAGTAAATTTCTTTAGAAGAACTTGGAATTGAACACACTTACCTTTCATTCACAATCTAGTATGCTGGCAACTACTCTACTATGTATTCATGTAAAACTTAGTAATTAAATCTCATTACTTCCTACACATAAAAGTTGTAATAATAGCTGTGCTATAGAAACAATTAATGTTAGTATCACCAGTCAATACTGGGATTTCTGTGTTTTGTTTAAAAGACTAGTATTTTAATTTCGGGCTTCTTCCAGGTAGAATTTAAATTGCAAAATAAAGAATTTTTTTACGTGTTATGCTTTACAGGTTTCCAGTCTAAAAGCTATTTTTTCCTATTACCAGCAATCTCACATGGTAATTTTACTTCAAATATGCATGAAATAAAAAATCAAGTCAATTCCCTTATGTTATTTGCTACTGCACAACATCATATTGTTGGCATGGCATAAATGGCACATAAGCTTGCCGATAATGTTTATTCAGTAATAATACTACAAAAGGGCCGTAAGTATCCTGCTATAATGTCCCCAGCAGTAAGTAGCAGTTGGCATTTTATAAGTGGTCCATTAGCATGCTACTAATACATCCGTGGAAATAAGTAACAGTTGGTATGCCACGAATGGTTCACAAGTTAGCTGTTTGTATGTCTCCTGCAGTAAACAACAGTTGGCATGCCGTAAATGGCCCATAAACATGATGCTAATATTTTCCCAGCAGTGAGTAACAGTTAGCATTTCGTTTATCATCTGCTTGTGGGGTGTCTGTTGAAATCTAACAGTCATTGTAAGAGCATTGGCCCATATTACTATTATTTAAAAAAATAGGTAGTGGCACTTTTGTTTATATGATCTGATTGTCAAACATATAAGAAATGCTGACAGTCATAAAAGCGAACGTTTGCCACCACTGCCAATAGTTGGCCAATTGTTAACTGCTTGTTGTTTACTTCTTGGGGAGNGGGGGGGGGGGAGAATGAAGAAGCGTTGTGTTCAGTAGTGAGTCCCGGTTCTGCCTTGGAACTAATGTGGTTGAATGAGCATTCGGCGTCGGTCTGGTGAACGGCATCTTCCACAGTGTACACGGCAGCGACACTCGGGACGAACTCCGGGAGAAATGTTTTTTTTGGGGAGCCATATCTTACGATGGCCGTTCGCCTCTGGTGTTACAGGGAACATTGAAGAGTGAACACTACATCCAGAACGTCATCCAACTCGTACTGCTACCATTTTTGCATGAGCAGGGGAATGTGCTATTTCAACAGGATAATGCCTGTCCACATTCCACTCGTGCAACCCAACACGCTCTTCAAGGTGTTCGTCAACTTCACTGGCCAGCCTGATCACTAGATCTTTCCCCCATTATGCATACATGGGACTGTATTGGACGTTGTCTGCCCCGATCCATTGATGACTATTGCCCAGCTGAGCCACCAAGTGCAGTGTGCGTGGAATTACTTTCCGGAGGACGATATTCGTCATCTTTATAATCGTTTGCATGCAAGAATTTCTGCCTGCATTGTTGCTCGAGGAGGGCACACTAATTACTGAACGATCTCTTAGCACATCACGCCAGACGTTATTTTACGGCGGACATCATCGTGCCAGTGATCATGTCCTATACATTACCTGTAATGAATGTGAATAAAGTGAGAGAGGAGATTTGAGCGGCTCTTAACAGCGAGGTCTTGAGAGCCGATGAGGGTGATTGAGGTGGGTATGGAGCAGTGCTGAAATAAGGAGGCGGGGGAAACGGGAGATTCCCAGTGGCATCGTCCGGCACGATTCCCACATGTGAAAATCCGGAAGTAACCCAGCCGGGGATTGAACCTGGTTCGCCTTGGTGGGAGGCGAGTAGGTTAACCACTCAACCCCCACGGCCCCGTATGTGAATCAAATTTGGATTTCTTATGAAGCGTCCGTCAAGGTGTTCTTTTATCATTTTCTAGTAGTGTACTTCCTCTAATATTTCCAATAGCTAATGATTCAGTTCCATCTTCAAAGTCGTTTACCGCTGTTTTTAAGAATCACTCTAAATCCAAATTAATGTATTTATGTTTTCAACGTATTTTCTGGTGGCGAGTCTGCAGCTGCAGTTAGTCGGTCGAATTAAAAAATTCATCACGTACGCTCTCAGCACAAAATTTTGATCATTTGTAAATTTTAATGGATTTACATTTGTGGGAATGTATTTGTATAAGAGAGAAGTGGCCTTCTTTCTCATGTATATTATTATACTCATCGGTAAAAAAAAAAAAAATTGTTGCAACTACAAGGTAGTAACGTACAGGATTGAAATGTGATGGGTAGGTCTGACAATGTGAGGTATGCAGATTGTTCACGGACATAATAATTGGCATCCATTTTGTGTTACTACATGCTGTTTAAAGAACGCTTTTGAAAGATTTGTTGTTCTCTGTTTTTCTTGCCCTTTTGTATCCTTCTGCCCTGTGTGACTTTCATTTGGTCATTGGACACGTGTTTCTGTAAGAGGTAATTTCCTTGTCTGAATGGGCCAATCAGAATTGAGTTACTCCTACATTGACAGCCCATCATTCGCAGGAAACACCTAAGATGCGTGGTAGTTGAAGTAACACGTTGAGAAAGCGGCTCTGAATTAAAGTTTTTTTCTTAAGTTCAACTAGTCGTCGAAAGTTTTTGTAAAAAATAGATGCCCGTAGCTAGTGTACGTTATACGCCATAAGGGGAGGAAATGTTTTTCCAGGAGTGTTAATTTAAAGTTGCAAGAGCTTTACTACTGCACTGCTCATCAAAACGTTGATCGAAAAACAGCTTGCAGTGCGGTCGCGGTGGCCTCGTGGCTAGTGCACCGGCCTTCAGTCACGGAAAGCCGGGTTCGAATACTACCGGAGTCGCATCAGTATGTTCGCACGTGCGAAACATGGAGGACGTTGCCGTTAGCAGACGGGCTTTCTCGGGGTTATGCCCCTCTTTTATTTTGTCACCGCTACGTACTACCGTTCAGTGACGAAGGGTACTTCCGGATCGAAAGTCCGTCATCCAGACGATGTTATTACCGCTCTTGAATAATTAGGACTATTTGTGGTTCAGTGATGGTTTTGCACTTTTCATATCCCTGAAGAGGATCTAATTTGCAGCCCCCATTGTGTATTATTCCACTACATGTAAAATGAACATTGCTATGGACCCAACAACTTTATTCATGCGTCGATAAAATGTAACAGTGGAAGTGTTGGAAACGTAAATCGGTTGTAAATATTTAATTCATACCATTAAGTCCATAAGAATACAGAAACTAAATTGATTTAATTAAAAACCCAAAAATTTCACCGTATCACTTTTAACACTACGTTAAACTGTTGAACTACTCTATATACATCGCTGCCAAATTTACTACGATTATGAACATCTATATGCCCATTAATCTATGTGCAGTTAGGACAAAGATTTTTAATTCAAAGTTTGGTTTCAAAAGTGCTCATTTTACCACAAGCTACCTTACTGATTGCAACAATAACTACAGAAACAGCATCAAAACGAAAACAAGGCGGTTATATTATCAGTTTGAAATCAACATTGAAAAATCCCTCTCCCGTAATAGTTTGTGTGTTAATATAAACATTGACAAAACTGTTCGAGTGTTTACTTACGGTTGTGTTGGGGCACCTAATTAAGAACATTAGTTTAATGTATTATTGTTGTATTAATAGTAAGATGATAATATTGGTGGCCACTTAAATAAGTTTAATTTTTTATGACAAGTAACAAACCTCAGTTCGTAATAATTTTACGAACCTATGGACATGTCACAGACACAGACACTTCTGAGGTCTCCGGTTCGATCCCAGGCCCTGGCGGGCGGGACATTTTCGGACGGGGGTTTGTCATGTGGGGGCACGTGTGGCAGACACTATCGTAGCGTGGGGGTTTTCTTGGAACTCTCCCGTATCCGCCCTCGTCTTCGTTCCGCTACGCCTCAACCTCCATATCGTCTCACTTCATCCATTCTTCAAGCTGGCCGGTCTGTCCGTCGGGCAGGGCGGCTGGCTGCCAATAGCGCCAGCCTCCTCTCGTACACACGGGCCCCTTCCTCAGGTGGGAACCACATGTGGATTTTTTATGGATATTTGTCAAGAGTATCGTGGTATTCTACCCAACCCAACGGTCTGGAAGAAGAAAAACATCAGTAGGAACGCTGCAGAAGTGCTGAGTGCACATAAAAACAGGTATAGGCTGTTTACGGTAAAGTAAGCATCTCTGAAAGCCCGTCTTACGATTTACTTATCCCCTCATGTTGTATACTTTCGCCGTATATAGTTTTACAAGGCTGTGGGTTTAATGACTTTATTTATGTGCCAGTAAAATGATAGCGTGAAATTGTTAGTAATCCTATATATGTTAATAATATGCGAGTTCGATCTTTAATGCGTATGATGGGGGGAAAAAAACCTTGAATTGCAATAAATGTTAAAATTACACTCGGAATACAATTTAAAGACTTGGAACTAATTTACTTTATTAGCTACAATCTTTACTGGAAGCTTGCACACCAGTGTGCACGGTAGCATGTGTGTTTTTAACGTGCAGTGAATTTTTTTCCAAAAGCATATTTTGAGAGTGCTCACATGACCGTGAACAGTCTTTAATAGAGGTGTGT
>NQII01001074.1:64999-216076 GCA_002778355.1 Clitarchus hookeri | reverse complement strand
GCCCGCCGCGCACATGGCCACCTCGACGCTGCGGCAGAGCGGCGTGTACACGCGCATGTTGGACAGCGTGTCGGCGATCTTGTTGAGGAAGAGCGCCTCCTCCTGCCGGCACTTGAGCCGGCTCATCGTGTACACGCACCGCAGGAAGCCGTGCTTCGCACTGCAACAACCACCAACCCCGCCTCAGCTCCCTCTGCACGCCACTCACCCACACACACACACACACTTACATTAGAAGGTCCCTTGTCGACAAATTACCCACACGCAATACACCTGCAGGCCCTTTGTCAACGCGTTACCCACACACACAGCTTCCATCTGCAAGCTCCTTGTCATCACACTACCCAAACACACAGTTACATATGCAGGCCTTTTGTCAACTCATTCTGTAGACGACTTGTGACATGGATTGGCATGACTGTCTCGTTTGGTGCTGGACGTGGACGGAGCCTAAGAAGCATGCCAAGATTGATTTGGAATATATTTATATTTGATAGCGTGTCGTTTAGAAATCAGAGCCCGGAGTTTTCAGTGGAAAGTAACCGGTAATGGGTGGTTTTAAAGTTTATTACAAGTTAAGACGGTTGGTTATATTTTGAGGGAAGCATCCAATAACACGTAAGCAGTCGGTTTTTAGCAGGAATCTGATATTAACTGTAAATATAGCAGTACCTGTTTTAAAAATGGACAATGCGTGGCCTATATTATACTTCAGTTTTGAATTTTATTCCCAAGTATAGGATTATCCGAGCAAAATATCACAGTATAAAAATAACATTTGTCACGAGGTATCTTTTGCTGGAATCAAAATGTCAGTTTTAACTGTTAGCAATAAAATGCTAAAATCTTGGTTTCTTGTGAATGATCGTCTCAAACTTACAACCCAACATTAAAACAAGATAACCTAACCACCGTGTTTACCAAAACAGTCTCTACGGTACTATAAAACGTTTAGAGATACACTTTTGTTCATGTTGGCATTCTGACAAAGTACACGGAGTGTGCATCAATATGCGCGGGAATTTTCTCCATGTGTGAACCTTTCCCAGAATACGTATTATACAGACTCAATCGACGTTGCAGCGGTCACATACCATTCGTCCGGGATGCTGCTTCGCAATGAGTGTACAAGGAAAGAGATGCACCACGGCAGCATATAGAGGGAACCCTATCTTATTAATTTGTTTGTCGCAGTTGGTCCTACAGAACTGCCAGTATCAGAACACACAACAATCCACAAATGTTCTCTTTTTTTTCGACAGTGCCAGCGTGATTATTATTTTATGGCTTACCCGCGTCTTTAGAGCATTATTACTGATTGCACCGTTACTTAAAAATTATTTCATACTATAAATATATTTGACAGAAAATGAATTTCAATCATTGGAGTGAAACACTGCTCACAAATAATATCATACGAGTATTTGTTAGAATACTTACGGCACATGCCAACAGATAAGTGTAGTCATACGGCAAACATTTTTTGTTCTGCACGTAACATAATTGAAAAATGTAAACGAAAACGTGTTTTTGCAATATTCAAAGAGAGAATTCCACGAAACATGTTGTTGTATTGTTGTGGTAATGTGCAGGAAGTAAATATATTGTTTTAGTATACGACAATGCACATGCTGTAAGGTCGTGGAATACTGACTTAAGGTCTTTCCGGTGAGGATTTGTTTTTTTTATTCGAGCTGCGCGAGCGTGTTGTTTCGCGTACAGATGCTGGGTATCTGCGGAATTTATACGGCTTGTGCTGCACCCTGCATTCCTGACAGTTCAGGCCATGTGCAGCGCTCCGATACGAATAGTACTCCACATCGCGCGGCACCAATCAAATTAAAATATCTATTATCACGATGGCCTGCCGCATCACATCCACGTTATAATCACCAAGCCGTGCGTTATTGCCGTACCGCCTGCAAGTGCTGCAACTTGCGCGACTGTCTCGTGCAAGTGGTTGCGTTTTGGCACGCACCGCGCAACGTCCGGACACCTGCATTCCTCATGGGTTTTTGAATTTAACGTATCCATTTCCTTCCTCTCTACCACTGCTATCCACTCCACCCAGTTAATTTCAAACATCTTACATTTTTGTATAAATGTGTGTGTTTTCATGTAGGTGTAAGTCTCGTAGACGAGTAATACTGAATATTGCCCCATTATCCCTTGACAAGTAATAATGAGTGCATGTACTCTACTCAGACTGCAATAATAATAATTATATCGCACACATCCAAGCTTAAACACGAAGACTACACCTTATTTGAGGTAAAGATTATTACATCGATGTGTAAGGTATAATTATTATTGTACTATTGTGGTCCCTCTTTACTCATCCAAGGTTTATTGAGTTATTTCCAGCCAGAAACGCATATGTCAGATCATAAATTAAAACCATAAATTCGTTGTTGAAACGATACTTATAAACTGATATCAAGAGAATATCTGTCGTACTACACGTAGCTTTAATTTACTGCTGTGATATCCAATAGGATTCAATCATGTGATAGAAACATGTTTGTATAAAGTAATTCAGCTAAGAAAATAACTATTCATCAACCACACACATGTGTTACGCGTATTTATTTATTTATATCGGAATAAATATAGGATTTATGGTTGACTCACCGTGGTACAGCCCTGCATGATAATCTGCATCACCCACCTTTCAGGGGCGAAGAGTTCACTCATAGCAGCTCCGTTCACAAGTCGCCTGCAGATTGTGTTATAACTCTATCACATACTTCAAGTAGGCTATGATACTTTAAAATGTCAAAACTACGAGTACAAATGAACAGATTATCGAGTAAAACATATCAGTTACACTTCAGCAATAAGTATTGATGGAGTTGTCACGTCTAGTAACCACTAGCCAACTTACGACAGCGTCTTTGTCTATTAGCGCTGATTTTTTATTTAAAAATTACGATATCGACTTACTGCTATAGAGAGCGAACTTCCATTTCTCTCTGAAAATAATTTTTCTTCAGGACAATGATTAGAAAAATAATTGGAGAAACACAACCCAGAATTTCAAAATATATATTCAAGAAAATAATATTTTTTACACTTCAAATAATGCGTTACTTAAAAAAACTATTTTCAAAAACTAATTATTGCGAAACGTTTGCTGCAAGATTATATTTCACATTATGGCCTGTGCTGTTAATAAAGACCAATCTCGTTTGAATCGTTAGCATGTTTGTTACAAACTTATTGTCTGAGTATTAAAATTTTCACAAAGCTCACTAGAATATTCGCGTAGTGTGTTCAATTATTGCCCTAAGTAGTATGGTTACGAACAGAAAGTCTAAATGTGGGGGGATAACTTATTTATAGTGTTTCCCGAACTATCTGGGTAAAGGATCTGTGAGAGAAATATTTTCAGCCATGCGACAATTGTACTTGAATCATTTATAGTTTGTTTTCAATTGTTATCACGTCAATCGAGGACTTGTTAATTTATTTAACCATTCGTATGGGTGAATTCGTGCCTCATTTTTAATAGTCTACATTGTACTTGTTATAAATACAAATAATAAAATTAATAAGTTATGAAATGCTTTATTATACTAACCTGTTATTGCAATATTATGATGGGTTGAAAAACGCTACTTATTTACTAGAAAATATCTTGCTGCTGTGGGCGATATAACACGATACGACCGTGAACCCATTATATACGTTTTACCTATACAGAATTATTTTCATTCGGTGCCAAGCAGAAAGTCTATGTTAACTGTAAATTTATATTGTATACTTCCGTATCATTGTATTTCTTAAATTAACCAACCAAGTGCGCTCACTTGGCGATGGTCAGGAATTTTAAACACTACTAGCACAATTTTTCCAAGTTTACATCCTACTAATATCATTAATTAGAAAGTCTGTGTGTGTGGTGTGTGCGGGTGAGTATGTTTATTATCACTCAGCTCCATAACGGCTGAACAAATTTTAATGAAATTTGGCATGTAAGTACTTTAGGTCCTGGAACAGGACATAGGATACGTTTTACCCCGGAAAATTGTACGATTTCTGTGAAATAACAACAAAACCTAATTCTGCAACGGCTGGGAACGTGACCGAACTCAGCTACATAACGGCTGAACGGATATTGATTATATTTGGTATGTAGGTACTTTAGGCCCTGGAATAGGACATAAGATACTTTTTATCCCGGAAGATTTTACGGTTCCTGTGGAATAACAACAAAACCTAATTCTGCAACGGCTGGGAACGTGACCGAAATCTTTTTTGCTCTGGTGTCAGAATTTATCAGACCGCCCAAGGACATCTGAAGTGGCTTAGCGACTGCTATCAATCGATAACAACCGGGACCGAATATTTGACGTGCCCTCTGAAGCCTGGAAGCGTTAAGATATTATGCCACTAAACGGTCACTCATTCAAATGTGTGCTGCTGGGAAAGTTACTTAACTTTGGTGATCGATTAAGATTAGGTATACTTATTTCTAAAGCTACAACTTGATGAAACTCACGTTTTGATTTTCATACATCGACGCTGGAAAGTGGAAATGTGGTTACTACACGATAGTTGCACAGATAAACTCCAAAAACAATACCCATACTTCTTGGCTATTGGGCAAAGAATATTTCCTTCCTTTTGGGTTGCCGTAATCAGTTAAAAACCTAGGCCAACATAGAATAATTTTATAATTATGTTTTCACATAAATGAATTGTTTTTCCCCAAGTTATTTATTAGTGTATCACTGTAAAACCGGTTCGCTAGTAGAATATATACGTCTGCGTATAACGTCTTCCAAACTTACATTTAACTCTTTGCTGAGCTGATCAATAACATTTTACCATCTGGCAAGTGCAATGATGAAGAGTTCCTTGAGAATTTCGAAACAGAAGTGATCAGTTTACCGTGAACAGCCTACACAAAGAGTGCTGAGTAGCAGCAAATTCATTATTTTCAGTTTGTGTAGAACATTGTTCAATTTGTAGACGCTACATAATGTGTCACCATTTAAAAAAAATAAGAAAATAGAATTGTGGTATTTTTTTGTAAAATTTCTTATTAAAATCACAGTTTTACCTGTTTTTGGAACATACAACTAATAAATACCGTTTCACTTGAAACAATGAAATAAATTGCATTTTTTAAATATTATTCCTAGGTGATTAAAATATCATAGGGAAAATGTGTCATACTATTTTTAATTGACCAAACTTTTAAAATTGTTAGTCATTTTGGATTAATTGTGCAAAATATAGATTATATAAAAAATTAAGACAATAATTATCCGTTTTATTTGTATTATATTTTGTAAACTAATTGGTTTATTTTAAATGTAAAATAAGGCTTTTGATATGCTCTACTGCAAAAGTGATGTAATGTACAACTTTTTTAACTCTGAGGGAAATGTATTTTCGTGTAATGTCTACAGTTGAATGATTTTTCGCAAACACATTTGAGTAACGTCTTTTTTTTGCATCCAGTGTTATTAACGTCACAATATTTCTGCAGGGGTTTCAATCATTCCGCAGAACATCTTAAATGACGTATACCAAAAAATTCTTTTTCGCGGATTTCCATAATTTTTTATTATTGCCAAAAATGTTTTCGCCACGATTCACACTTTTTTTCTATAGCGTGTGCGACTCCTTGCTCAGAAGGGCCACGCACGCGTCACCCAAGCTAATAGTTTCAGTTTTTATCGGGCCGATGTAGCGATAATAGATGGATTTACAGCCCCGCCCTTCGCTCCTCCCCCAGGGGCATTCGGGAAGGTTCTCTCCGGTCCACGTACAAGGGGTGAGCGGAAGGGAAAGGGATGGGGGAGGGGACGTCGACGGGCAGTAAACTCGCCAGCCTCGCGCCGGAAGAACTTGTAGGACTCGGATATAACGTCCCCGTCTCTTTAACGACGTTTCTTCCCCACGTCTATTTATTTATTTATTTTTTATGAGGGTAGTGATCGCTAGCGCATAGTTTACGGTCGTGCAGTAAAACATCACGACCTGACGGTGGTACTGTCTGGTTTTCGCCAGCCGATGTTGAAGTCTCCGCCTGTGATACATGTTGGTTCCTGGTTAATTGAAATCGGTGGTAACCACCCCGCTTAGTTACCTATTCATTCCTTTCTGTGCACACTTACACAAACGGCCGGTTTACAAGGTTAGTTTAAAGTATTGGTTATCTAACCCCAGGATAAATATAAACATAACTCTACAGTAGTTCTTTCTGTTTCTCTACCCGCTTTTAACGGTTAGGAAATTGGAGGCTAGCTAACTGTTGTTAAAGACATACATGACAACCATGCAGTACGTTTCAACGGATTATTGGCTGACATAGGTAGTCGTCTGTTGATCGTGAGCACAGGTTAAGACAAGTTCAATTTCAAACATGGAAGGCAGCACCGATGTTAAATGATTTTTATCAGGAAACTCATTTATTGATTTCCATCGTTTAATACTAGATTATCGATTTATTATTTAAAACAACTCTAGTCCATAAATACGCCGCATAATATTTTGAGTGACTTACGTAGGAGGTGCTCCCAAAACATGGTAATTTCTCAAGTTGCTGCCCTAGTGACTTCGTACTCTCTGAAACGCATTTTCCATCGTGGTTCAATATCACTCGTAGACCCGATAAAAAGTGAAGTTTCAGCTGTGCTCATCATTCTTTGTTATTGCCATACATTTTCTTCAAATTAAGTTTTGTGATTATTAGATAACACTTAAAAAATCAAGGCCATCCTTGGCTTAGGTTGAGTCATTTTGATAGAATAGTTCAAGACAGATTTTTAAGTTTAGGTTCTCCATTTTATAACTAACGCAAACAAATACTTAGCTTTGTATCTATAGTGTTTAGTGAAAACACAACACAAGAAATAACGTCGGAAAGTTAGATACAGCTACTCTTGCAATTGCGAAACTCTTTATAACGGAAGCCAACGCTAAGATGGGAAAGAAGTGGTGCCACGATCATAAAACCTGGACACTTGATGATTGGAAGAATGTGGTATGGTCCGATGAATCATCGTTTAAATTGTTTCCTACAAACGGCCGGGTTTATGTATGGAGAACCCCAAAAGAAGCCTACTTATCCGGACTGCCTGCTTCCTACAGTCAAGCATGGCGGAGGTTCTGTTATGATTTGGACGACTATATCGTGGTATTAAGCTTGTCCTCTCATTCACATCACCGGCCGGATTACTGCGAATGAATATCTCGACATCCTCAATGATGAAGTTCTTACTATAAATAGCATATTACTGCCAAACACTGCCATATTCCAAGATGATAATGCACCCATACACACAGTCAAAAAGGTTCAGTCTTGGTTTGAGGAGCACCAGAATATCATCAAACATCTTTCCTGGCCAGACCTCAACATAATTTAACCGTTATGGGGAGTTTTAGAGCAGAGAGTGAGGAGCAGATTTCCATCTCCAACATCATTGAAGCAATTGGTGGATGTTTTGGTACAATAATGGGACAACATTCCATTGGAAACTCTTCAGACACTCTACTAATCTATTCCGCGAAGAACTGCCGTTGTTCTAAAAGCAAATGGTGGCCCAACACCTTATTAATAAATAAATATTGTGTATATGTCAGGTGATCTTATTATTTTGTCCATCCCCTGTACATCCAGGTAATTTTGAGTAGTGGCGTGGTGCGGTTACCAAGGTGTGCATTGAGTCCGCTTCCACTACAACGTTTATACATACAGCGGTTTTACTCGTTGTCAAATCCTGAAAGTAGTCCCGCTCCCACTTTTGGGTATATATATTTATATATATATACTACCAATTCCAGCGCTAGGATACCTTACGGAGAATAACTGTTTTATCTTCTGGATGATTCATTAATAACCTCACATCAAATTCCTCTAAGCTGTCGACAATTTCCTTTGCGAACTCTCCAGAATATCTTGTTCTCTCATTATGATATATTATATTTCTTATGTTTAGCTCTTCTTATATTTTCAGTCTTGTACGTTATTCTGTTTTAATATCTTCAGTTATTGGACATTGCATTATGATGTTTTTACTAACGTAAGCAGCTGTGACAAGGGAACAGGAAGCATCAGTAACCTACTTTCGCAGAGCAATTAGCGTGAAGCATTCCAACACACCGCTACTGATACTCAGTCCGTGCTACAACATAGATTATTATTTTAGTAGTTCGCGTCCCCATTCTATGCCAACTAACCAGCAAAGTTGACGAGAGGAAGAGAAGAATGAAAGGTAGGCTTACTTAATGCATAAAAAACCTAAACTTAACCTGAAAAGGGCATACACGCCCGTGATTGAAAAAGATCCTATGTTAACACTGAACCTTGTTACGCGAAGCTAACAACGTCGAATTTGCCCGCAAAGGTATTCAAATTGCAATTCGGGATATCTGAAAATAGAAATTTGGCTACAACTTGAGTTCGTTCTCAGATGAATGTCATAGTTTACACATTTTGCTCTATTGTTTCTTTGTACTCGTGATATTTTAGAGTATATCAATATAACACGTTGAACGCTCGCTTTCGTCGTCACAGTTTCACCCACAACACTGTTAATGCTCACAACGTCAGAAGCTGAAAGCTGAAAACTGTGTGCAAAGCAAACGAAATGCACTACATTTACTTTTTTTTACTGTTATTATTTTATAATTACTCAAAGAAAAATTTTGTGTTATTGTCAGATTTTTGCAGTCACACTGGGCTAGATCAGACATAGCATTAACTGCAACCTATGTTACCTCCGACGTATTTCATAGTTGTATTTAACTTGACTTCTCGGTCATAAATATGAATGCAGAATAAAAATCGCCTTTAAATGTCTTCAGGAAGGGTTGCATTATAATAATTCTTCCGTTGTCGTCA
The DNA here is from genome assembly GCA_002778355.1 of Clitarchus hookeri. Taxonomy (NCBI): domain Eukaryota; kingdom Metazoa; phylum Arthropoda; class Insecta; order Phasmatodea; family Phasmatidae; genus Clitarchus; species Clitarchus hookeri. The sequence goes on along the minus strand of NQII01001074.1, from coordinate 207,219 downwards.
ATTTTAATGTCTTTCTGTAAAAACCTGCCGTTAAAATGCTAAAAATCGTTCTAGACAAATGTGTTTACCAGTAAGATCAAGAAACCACGTTTAATTTTTAATTTAACGCGTTCTAAATCGACCATCAGTACTCGGGCAATTAAGCGTGTATACAGTGAAAGTACGAAAGTCTCGTCAGTAGTGCAAACGGAGGCCAGGGAAACACCTTTGAAGGCTTTAAACAATATGTCAGGTAAAAAGCATCATATATATACTAACACTTTGGAAATGGGGAACGTACAGAAGCAAAATTTGCATCGTTATCATCTGGTGCAGCATTTTCCTCAATAAGTTGTGATTGTGAGGGAAATACAGCACTTGCGTTGTCCTCCTCATGTCATGAAATAGAAATAACATCGGGTTCCTCTTACTTTTCGACTTTTAGAGCCAGACGCCTTTCATCTTCACAAAAATGGGAATCAGCGTTTATAACATGAACTCGGTTAGGAAAAAGGGAAAATGAGTGCAAGAGCTGGGGGCGGTGGAGCGACGGAGCTGGACGCCGCCATATTATATTTCCCTTTTTTCCCTCGAAATTTCCCTTTCCCCTTCAAAATTTCCCACTTTCTCCTCAAAAAGCACCGACCGCCCCACCTCCCCGGTTGCAAAAACGATCCACTGGAAGGCACTTTTCGATCCACCGCTCGGAAGGATTTGGGGGGATCATTTTGGAGGCCAGAGCATTGGCGGCCATATTGGTTTTATAGGCATAGGGTATGTCAAATAGATACACAGGGTCCAAGCTCCGAAGCCGACTGATCGTCATGTTTTAATGTCACCCGACCGTCATCTTGGATCTGTCAACCATCTTAGCCACCATATTATATCCATGCGACCTTGGCCTTGACCTTGAATGACCTTAAACCCCAAAAATTCGTGAAAAATCCCCAAAAACTTATAAAAAGTTATAAAATCTTTCAAAAAGTTATTTTAAATATTTATTTATAAATAATTATTTTTAATTTATTTAAAATATATAAAATTAAAATGTTGAATACTTGGGCTTAGATGGGATGGGAGACCAAAGCTGACCAGCCTTCTTGTTATAACACAATCCGACCGCCATATTGGATCCAGGTGACCTTTAACCTAACCTTGGACACTGATGTTTTACCTTAATGTTGGTAACCTTTGTCCTTGAACCCAAAAAACCGCCAAAAATCCCTCAAATTTCCTAACAATTTATAAAAACGTCATAAAAAAGTTATAAAATTTATAACAAAATGAATAAAAAGTTAATTTTATAAATGTTTATTATAACCACACCACCACATTCAGCAGACAAATAACACTTCTCCAACCAATCACATTGTATTAACATTCCCCTCCCCTACTCGTACCTTTGCTCATTCTGACGAATGCACTGCACCTGCCATATTGATTTTTTCATTTGACATTTGTTTACATTTCCAACACCGAAGTGGCACTGACAACTCCGACCAATATGTTAGATCTAGAGGACATTCACCTTGACATAACATCTGTGACCTTGACCATGTGCCCAAGGATAACCTTGAAATAAAAATAATTCTAAATGTTTATAAAATTCAAAAACTTAAATAATTATTAAAGACTAGTTTTTTCATCGACTTTTCGATGAACCTCACAAAAATTCCATCAATCAGCATCGCAATCAGCAAAGCTATCGGCAATGCAATTGGCACCACAATCAGCACCGCACCCACTGCAACCAGTACTGCATGCACCTCAACCAGCACTGCAAGCACCACAATTAACACCACAATAAGCAATCCAGACACAAATCCACACCACTCGACACCAATCCACACACAAATCCACACACCAATCCACACACCAATCCACACCAATCCATACCAAATAACACCAATTCTTCGCAATCTTCCTCCATAATCCACAGCAACCCACACCAATCCTTCAATCAACCCAAATCTTTCTATGAATATCAATCCTTCGATCAATACCAACTCTTATATCAATACAAATCCTTTGATCAATCGCAATCCTTCGATCGATCCCAATTTTTCGATCAATCCTAATCCTTGGATCAATCCCAATCTTTCGAATAATTTCAATTATTAGCAATCCTCATCCACAATCCACAGCAATCCATGCCATTTCTTCGATAAATCCCAATCCTTCGATCAATCCTAATCATTCGATATATCACAATCCTACTATCGATCCTTTGATCAATCATTCGGTGTGTCCCCCAACCATATCTATAGAAATTACATTCGTTCGTTAACAGTCTCAAAATTTGTACATGTCGACAGAATTAATACCTTGTATGCAGTCCACTACACATACATTTTTATATTCAAGTCTTTATTAACATTCTGTATGCAGATGTCTCCGTTAATATTCGAGGGATCACATCATGTTTTAAAAGTTACGAGGGATTAAAGGATACTCCACAAAAAACCCAATTGTTGTTAAAAAAAATATTTTGCAATTACGATCTCAGAAGAAAGCAGTTCATCACATCTTTCGATATAATCCCTGACCTTCAGTTTACTAATGATTGAAGATATCTCATTAATATGGGAGAAATTTCCACCTTGTTAGAAAGTGATCTAATGTCTGAGTCTATCAACAAGTTCATTCGGGTAGCAGGGAAATAAGTAGCCAGTATTCTCAGCGTCTTCTGCCTTCTTCATGTTGTTTATTGCAGCAAATGTGTTGGAGGGGTGTGTCGGTGCATCGATAAAATCCATCATCGTCTTCAGCACTATCCATGTCTTAATGTTCATTTTCATCAATGCTGTCTTTATGGTCATCTTCACATCCTGTTTTGTATTCTATATTGAATTTGCTTTTCTTTGTAGCAGGAGTTGAACGCTCATCAGTATTTAGAGCCGACGACAATTTATTTTGAAGTTCGTCGACTTCCTGCGAAAGTTTGGAAGTGTATATTCCACACAAACCGACTCTACAGCACTCATTCCGTCGTTAGAATTGGCTCTCTCATCATAATCGCCTGTTGAATCAGAACCCATCGACGCAGCAAGAGGTATTGCCGGCAACACTCGTTGACTCCCAGTAGCCGAATCCTTGCAGATTTCAGTACGTTCTCTCCTTGCATAAACTGCATGGGACCAATGTCGTAATGCTTCATCGCGCGAAGAGGAGTCTTCGTACAGGCAGTTAAATTTATATGTAAAAACACGGAAGCACTCTGAGAAAACCCACATACTTGTTCGCCCCAGAAGAAAATATGCAGATACCTACATAACAATATGTTATTTAAATATGCTTGTAGGCATGTGTATTTATAAATATAGAAAAATAAAAATTATTTAAAACTATATTTTATACATAATTATGTATATAAAAATATATAAATTAAAAATTCTTATAAATTTATTTTATAAATAAATGTATATATAGATATAGAAATATAAAATTACTATAAATTTATTTTATACATAATTGTGTATATAAATATAAAATTATTTTAAATTTATTTTATACATAATTATGTACATTATCATCTAATATATATTTTAAAATGTTTTAGTATCTGCGTATTTTTTCTTGGGTAAACGAGCATTTCTGTTTTTTCAGAGTGCTCCCATATTTTTTACATGAGTTATATGAGTTTTATGGTGGATGACTTTTTGTGGCCACAAACTAGCGCCTTTAATGGAAAAAGAATAGTATTTATTTAGAAAAATGACAATTGTTGTTCTGACACCGTGAGGTGAACATAGATTTTGAAGTGCTCTCTCGTCATACCACGAAGATGAATTGTGAATACGAAGGTCCTCAACAATCATGGTGCTGAGACCTGCATCATCGCTAACTGGTTGTCGTCAGTGCCGATTATGTGATCGAGTTTTCACATATGGTCAAAATGCTCGTCGGCAGAAGAGAACGGCATGTACGAAGAGTCCTTTTCTCGTGACGAAGCTTTACGACATTGGTCCCATGCAGTTTATGCACGGCGATACATTGAAAGAACATGCCAAAATCTGCAAGGATTCTTCTACTGTGAGTCAGCGAGTGCTGCCGTCAATACCTCTTGCTGCATCGATGGGTTCTGATTCGATAGGCGATCATGATGAGACAGTTAATGCTAAAGACGGAATGAGTGCTGTAGAGTCAGTTTGTGTGGAATATACACTTCCAAACTTTCGCAGGAAGTCGACGAACTTCAAAATAAACGGTCGTCAGCTCTAAATACTGATGTGCATACAACTCCTGCTACAAAAAAAAATAAATTTAATATAGAATACAAAACAGGATGTGAAGATGACCATGCAGACAGCATTGATGGAAATGAAAATGAAGACAGTGATAGTGCTGAAGATGATAATGGCCATTTTCTCGATGCACTGACAAACCCCTCAAACACATTTTCTGCAACAAGCAACATGGAGAAGGCAGCAGACGCTGAGAATACTGGCTACCTATTTCCCTAATACCCGAACGAACTTGTTGATAGACTCAGACATTAGATCACTATCCAACAAGTTGGAGATTTCTCCCACATTAACGGGATATCTTCAATCATTAGTAAACTGAAGGTCAGGCAAAATAATATTTTTTAAATAATAATTCTGTATTAATTTTTTTGTGTAATATCCTTTCATCCCTTGTAACATTAAAGTGGCGCTGTGAGCACTCGACTATTAACGGCAAGATTTTCATACAGAATATTAATAAAGACTTAAATATAAACATGCATTGGATAGTGGACTGCATACAAAACATTAATTCTGTCGACATGTACAAATATGGAGACAGTTGGCGAACGAATGTAATTTCTATGCATATGGGTGGGGGACAAACAGAACGATTGATCGAAGGTACGATCGAAGGCTTGGAATTGATCGAAGGATTGGCATAGATTGCTGTGGATTGCGGAGGTGGATTTATAAATATTGGGATTGATCGAAGGATTGGGATCGATCCAAGGATTAGGATATACGAAGATTAGGATTGAGCGAAGGATTAGGATTGATCGAACGATTGGTATTGATCGAAGGATTGGGATTAATTTAAGGAATGGTGTGGGTTGCTGTGGATTATGGAGGAAAATTACAAAGGATTGGTAAGGATTGGTGTGTGGATTGGTTTGGATTGGTTTGTTGATTAGTGTGTTGATTGGTGTGGATTGGTGTGTTGATAGGTGTGGATTGGTGTGTTGATTGGCGTGTGGATTGGTGTGTCGATTAGTGTGTGGATTGCTGATTGTGGAGTTGATTGTATTGCAGATTGCGGTGCTGATTGCAGTGCAGATTGCGATGTGTCCAGTGCTGATTGCGGTGCTTGCGGTGCTGATTATGTTGTGTCTAGTGTTGATTGCAGTGCCTGCAGTGCTGATTGCGGTAAAGATTTCAGTGCTGATTGCGGTGCTGATTGCAGTGCTGATTGCAGTGCTGATTGATAGAAAGTTTGCGAGATTGTTAGAAAAATAGATAAAAAGACAAATCTCCAATAAATTTTTTTATTTTTGAATTTTATAAAAGTTTTATAATTTATTTTTGAGTTCAAAGTTATCCATGGGCACAGGATCAATGTCACAGATGTGAGATCAAGGTGAAGGTCACCCAGAGGTAACATGGTGGTCGGAGTCATCACTGCCACATAAGCGTAGAAAATTTAAACACATGACAAACGAAAAACTTAATATGGCAGGTGAAGCGCATTCAACAGAATTAGCAATGGTAAGAGGGAAGGGGAGGGGAATGTTAATACAATGTGATTAACTGGAGGGGTGCTATTTGTCTGCTGGACGCGGTACTGTGGGGAACCTTCATAATTGTAAATTTTTTAAAATAATAAAAAATAATTTAATATTTTAAAAATAAATTATTTATTTAGTTCTTATTTTAATATAGATATATGCATTTTTCGTAATTTTTTAAGAAATTTTTGGGATTGTTGGCCTTTTTGGGTTCAAGGTCAAAGGCCACCATGGTCAAGGTAAAATGTCAAGTTCAAAGATTAAATTCAATGCCACCTAGATCCAATATGTTGGTCGTATGATGTCATAACATCGCGGCTGTTCGGCTCTGGCCCCCCGGCCCCTCTGAGCCCAAACATTCCAAATTTTAATGTTATATTTTTAAAATTAAATTTTAATTTTTTTTATAAATATTTTAAGTACATTTTGGAAGTTTTATAACTTTTAATAAATTTTTGCAATTTTTTTTTCCTTGGAATTTTTGGGTTCAAGGTCATTTATGGTCACGGGGTCAAAATCAAGGCCAGGTAAGGTTACTTCTTCTACAGTTTGGGATGATCAATGTTAAAAGTTAGGCAACCAACATTTTTCGCCATTAGGTAAGCGGTACAGTCCCATGTGTACCAGATTTTCTATATTTTAAATGTTGAAAAATAGGATAATTGAAATAATTATAAATCAAATATAAAATAACTTCGTAAGTAAGCAGAATATTTCTCCTTTATTATTCATATAGCTTAACATTTTGATTAAAAGTTACCTTTTGGAACACTGCGCAACTAGCAGTAGGAATTTTCCCTATGTCAAACTCTCCCATAAGAAATCTCATTTTATTCCTAACATGAGAATAATCCTTAGCCAAGGTCACCTGGATCCAATATGGCGGCTAAGATGGCTGAAAGATCCAAGATGTCGGTCGAGTAATCTTACAATATAACGGCCAGTTGGCTCCAGTCCCTGGACCCGTGTATCGATTTGGCATACCCCATGCCTATAAAACCAATATGGCCACCACTGCTCAGGCCTCGAAAACGATCCCCTAAAACACTTCTGATTCAATTCTTGAAATGCAAACTCACCCACATAGGGATAAAACATTCTATCAATGTGCAATATTTTGTTAAAGTAGCTACGTTTATGGACGCATGAAGGCCCCAATGGGCACTGCCCAATTTGCAGTGAATGCGATGCAACATAAGAATTACATACCTAACCACACGAAAGTAAAGGAAGGTGAAACGTTGTTACGCTTTCCTTTCGATAATCGGATGTTTGCTCACATCAAAAGACTGCATAAGCAAAGATCACCTGCACTTAGAAAAACATGTTTTTGTAGGAACCAAACTTTTTTAGCCGCAATCAACCTAGACTGTTCATATAGGGACATCACTCGAGTGGGTTGTTGGCTCCATCGAAATATTGTTAACGCATATAGAAATAGAAACAGAGCTGTCTGTTGTGGTCATGTCTATGATTGTACCTGCAGCCATATGTATAGTTCCTAGAACAAAGCAATCTGTTCTTGCTACAGACTAAATAGTTCACTTCACCAATAATTGGATTGCTCATGCAACGAATAGAACTGAAATTAACTAACAGAACATTCTGAAGCTTGCACCGAAGTTTGGTTGTTACGCTGAAATCAGGTCACAGACATGTTCTGCTGTCACTTCTCTGCTTATTATTCACAGGTGACGTTTCCCACAATAATAATTCGTCGGAGAGGTGCGAGGGAAGCAACCAGTCATGGCATGAAACAGACTTAGACGGATAACCTAAACGGTAGATGTAATGGGAGAAATGCAAGGACATCCACTCTACGTGACCAACGGCAGCCAATTTTCTCACGTAGAAAATTCTGGATACGGCGTTTTTATCAAACGGCTACCTATATCACTTTTAATAAACATAATATAAAAATAGTGTAACATAATTGTTTTAATTTTGTTAAAATAATGTTTCTCTAAACAAAGAGGCATAACAGTCATTATCCGTCATTCTACTTATTTTTAACGGTTTAGAGTTGCACACTTGTTAAACTTCTGTGTGCTTCCTAAAAATCATATTTAAAATGCTGGAAAGACGCATGAAATCACTTAAACCAGACAGTGACGAACCGAGATAGCGCCTTACATTGAGCAATTGTGGCATGCTAGTGTTTGAGCAAATTTCAGTTGCATGGACTAGCTCATATCTCTGTCAAATGGTCCTCTTCCGCAACTAAGTATTAACATGTTAAGGCCTGTAAGAGCTTGCGGAACTCTTATACTTGCTGCCATGAAAAGTAAAATGCGATTCCTTGAAGACTCAGAGGTATTCATGTTGAAATTTTTAACAAAGGTGATCATAAATATTATGCTCAGTGTTTACGTTTAAATAATACAGTCTTTAAGACCAAAATACGGTAATTACTATTGGGATAATTTTTATGTTTTTTATTGAATAACTGATTAGAAAATTGGTCAGATATCTGATTAACACGTAGACTGGGCCGCATAATTTCAAATTAAATACTTATGAAGATGATGTGACGCACATTATAAGCAATACCCAAGGAGTGGTCACGCTGTGGGATATTTAAAAAAGTCTTTGAAACTGCTTCAAGAGCATGTGATACCCCTCGGAAAACATACACTTTCAAAAGTAATTGTTCATTGACCGTGCTTTTAGCATCTCCGTTTTTTTATGCTGGTAGGGTAATTAAGTGGTAACTATCTTGAACTTGCATTTACCAACACCACAACGAATCTATGACTTACTCGAGAATTGAAATCAGAACTTTGCAGTTCGGAGGTGACGACATAGCGACTTCGATCATGGTAGTCGTCCTGCATTAAGTATAATCTCAGCTGACAAATATACGGTTGTCAATTATACGTCAAACTTTTGGTGTCACTTTTTATTCCAGATGCATTGATATCTTGCATCTGGACCTAAGTAATGGAAGACTTAGTCCGCAAAATTTTATACACGAGCACTTCTTTTATCTCAATGCCTACATTAAATTATGACAAATTATTTCGCGTTACACTTTGGTCACAAAATAAATGTATAAACATTTGTGTTTTCCTTTCTATAATGGTTGAACCTTCTCAATATTCTGGACCTGGAATACCCTGAATCAGTGACAAACGTGTGCGCAGTGCCTAATTCCGGTTTTGTTTCCTTTGTATACTGCCATTTTTTCAGAGTAGCTGGTACATGTTTCGTTTGTCACAGGGTAAAATTATACCCGGGTCATTTGAAGTTTTATTATATTAATTTGTTTTGTTTCTGGACATGGATTAATTCCTTTTGTCCTCCATTTAGTCCTTTAATTTTTCTTTCCTCGCAGTTTCATATTTATTGGTAGTGTAGGTCCCGTTACTACAGTTTGTGCCCTTAATTACACCACTTACACCTACGGTTGTGTGGGGCCTAATACCCACAATTCACACCTGAACGTCGCTTTGTAAACATTTTTTTCCCGTTAAAATTTATATATTTAATTATTTATTATTTACTTTCATATTTTTGTATTACACTTACACCTATAGTTGTGCGGGGCCATAGACGCGCAGTAAACAAAATACACATTTAATATTATACCTGATATATTGTTTGGTTTTCCGGTTTTCATATATCACCTGTTTCGGTGGCGCGTAGTCTTCAACCCGCGCCGCTCCTTGGTACATCTATGATTGTGTGGGGCTAAAAAAATCCTGCTGCTCACACACACACGTTAATTTTTAAACACATTTTCAGCATTTTTCTTTTGTTGCACATTCCTTATTTTTTCCGTGGAATCCCTTTCCACTTTCGAAGTTAAGCCATGGTGATATATTACAGTCCGAAATGGCAGGGCATCTTTACTTACGAATACCTACTTTCTGTCTTAACTGTCATACACGGCACAAAATTCTGCAACACCATCTTCACTCATGAAGTATAGTGGAATGACGAGCGATTACAACATTTGTGATGCACTGCAACAACTAGAACTTGCGAAAGAATGACGCGAGGAAGAACGGCAAATGAAAACTACTGGAGTGCAATAGCAGCTTTTCAATATAATTTCGGTACATTCTAAACTTATATACAGGATTATTCAGCTAGGACGTTCACCCCAAATATCTTCCGAACCGCTGAAGGTATCGAAATTTTTATTTCGAATTCGTAAATGGTACTACGCGTCTCATAAGACACCGTCTATGTCTGTTCCGAGATGTAATTAAGTACTGAGATATCGACATGAACTTTGGTTTTTTTAAAAGTGCATGTACCCATTTCTCCCAATATCATAACATATAAATTAAACGGTGAGTTCAGAGACGTGATGATTTTTTTTGAAAATCCGACGAACCTTTTTCTGAGATATAAGGAGGTGTTCATAGGTGTACGCATTTGACTGTAGCTGTTGCGGGGTAGGTTGCATCATCCGCTGCGATGTCCAGCGGAGTGTTCCTACACAGGTGACGCACGCACTAGTGATACAATAACACATGCATCGAACGAATGCGACCATTGTACCGTATTTGTGTGTTCTGGTGTAGCTAAAGGAAATGTCGTACGCCAACGAGGAAACACTCGATATTATGATTCTGATTTACGGTGAATGTACACGAAATGCGATAGCAGCGGTGGCGTTATACGCAGAGAGGTATCCGTTACGAAAGTGTCCGTCACGAATGACACTGTTGAGAGTTTGCATCACGAAACTATTGGCAGGCGGGAAATGGAATATTCTGGCGAGAAGCAGACACAGAACAGTAACAGCTTAAACGCAGGCAACCGACATTCTGGCGGCAGCTGCCCACAGTCCACATGTGAGCACAACAGAACTTACGAGTGGCTCGGGAATAGGCCAGGCAAGTGTTGTTCACATTATACAACGGCACAGATTTCATCTGTACCACGTATCACTTGATCAGTAACTAGATGAGCGTGATAATGCAAGGAGGGTGGAATTTTGTCGTGCTATTCGTTTGAAAATACGGGACTATAGACAATTTCGCCAGCGATTTCTTTTCACCGACGAATCCATGTTTAGCGACCATGGCAACGTGAACGTGAGGAATATAGATTACTTGTCAACTGAGAACCCAGGCTGGCTGAGGGAGGTGGAACACCAGAGATAGCAGAGTGTGAATTGTGGTGTGGGTTAACCGGTGAGTTTGCGATCGGTCCATACTTCATTGTACGGAGCACGTTTATACCTTCGTTTTTCCCGCTCAATGTGTGCAGTGAGGTACGTGTAAGAACTCTCCGCTGGATATCTCCCAGAAGATGATGCAACATACTCAACCACAGCTACAGTCAAATGCATACACATATGAACACACCCTTATATCTCAGAAAGTGCTCATAGCATTTTCAAAATAATCACGTAACTGGACTCTCCGCTTAATATAATGTAATGGTATTGCGGGAAATAAGTATATTTTAATTTAAAAACCAAAGTTTGTATTGATATCTCGGTAATTAAAAACATCTCGGAATAGATACAAATTTGGTTTTATGAGCACTTTAGTGCCATTTACGAATTATAAATCAATATTCCGATTACTTAAGTGGTTCGGAAGATATTTGGGTGAACATTTTAGCTGAATAAACCTGTGTATGCAATATTTCGCTTCCTTAAATTACAGAAAATCGATAGTGATGCATTATAAATATCTTGATAGTGACACGCAAATACTTTTATGCAGTAACCTGCAGTAAAAAAACCACCAAATATTGCAAAATCGCACGTGGCACACTAACTACACAACATCTAAGTAAGGTAACAAAAGGTAACATTTTCCAGCGTAAAATTACAGTCTTCACTTTTATTATGCTGTAAATTACAAATCTCATTGGATCTGTGTAATACACTTCAGGTCAATATTGAATCACTGAATTACATTAAGTCTGATATGAATTCCTCCATGCGATACAATGCAATCCCGAGTACGCACCAGACAAACTAATTCAAATAAATTTCACTAAATAAGGCAACTTTAAAACAGGGATTGCATGTTCGTGAAGCGACTTACTAAGTTACTACCAAACAAATTTGGAAGGGAAAACCGCAACAGAATTTAGAATAACAACTAGAATTCATCGACAGCCTTTCCTGAAACGCACTACGCAGCAGTATGTTGCATATACAAAACCGTTTCGCCAAATATGACTCACATGAAAGAAGCGTAGCCGGCCGGGTGGACACTAACTCATATTGAACGTACACTTGAAATACAATGATGTAAAGTGGTACGTAGGTGCGTAAGTAGCTCAAAATTGCACTGACCCAAGGCAGTGAATTACGTATAAACGCGGCTAACACCGAGGAAACGAAGCGAAGAGGTCTCCCTTCAAACCGTACTGTAGGTTTCCTTTTTAATTCTCCCTTGAGCATTATAGCATATGTCTTGTCAACTGAAAACAGTAGTTTAACAGTTCTAGCTGGACCACGCACTTCTATTTTCGAGAGCCTCCTCCTAATTGTTTGCATAAGGTGGAGAAATATCCCTAAAGTAGAACTTTAGCAGTGCTTCAGAAATGTTGAAAGTGACGATTATGGGTCTATAGTCTTGTGAGTGACTCCGCGAAGTACTGTCACGGCAGTCTGGTAGCTTCAGGCTGTGTTCGAAGTGATCATTTCGTATATTAGTATTTTAGTATTTAGTAGCGTTCGACTCGGACGCTATCAATTGTGACCGATTAATAGGCAGAGCGAGGACGAGAGCGCTGAAGTTGAGAAAAGTGTCCGCGATGAAGAAATGTTCCGGCGCCATCACGCTCCAATATCGTGAAATCTGTAGATATCGGTATATTTTAAGCGTCGAGATATTGTCAGTATTGGAGTATCATTTATTCAGAAATGTTAGATTTGTTGCGTAAACATACTCTACTATATTAGTGCTGTGGTATTTCAAACAATATCGTGTTTTAAGTTACGTATCGAAACGTCACCCAAGCATAATCGCGGGTTAAATTCTGATCGGAAATAACGAAGAATATGTTTCCTCGCGTGATTTCCCAACCCAGTTCCCAGCCAACTGCGACGTAGCTCCAGGGCATTAGCCATACATTTTTATCTGCAAAGGGGAAATTTATCTCCCGTAAAAGCTTCTGGAGTCGGAAATTTCAGGGAAAACACCTCAAAGAATTGGGAAAAGTCTCGAAAAATTCAGCGACGGGATGACGCTACGTTTTTTAAAAAAGATTTCATTTTAAGTTAACATTTTTTTAGAAATCTCTGTTTTATTGGCTGTGTTCTGAAATTACCAGAGAAGAATTTTGGCAAATAGTATTGTAACACTATTACTACTTTCCAGTAACTAACTATATAAAAAAATACAATGATAAAAATTATATCGTAAACTGCCCGGGTTACGTGCATCCGTTTTTGCTCAGTTCAACTTTCTGTGCATGTGTAGATAATATACTGCTAGTATGTATGTATGTATAAAGAATTGTTAGAAGGGAAAGAGCATTTTTACGAGAATGACATTTCGTCAAGTACTCAGGCGGGAAGTTAAGGGCACGTAAGAATTGTCAAACATAAAAATTCTAATATTTGTAGCTTGTTAACGTTTAACTCTGACGTCTGAAATATCCAACCTCACGTACTTGTGTAGGAAGCGTCATTATTTATGTTTGAAAAGCGTGAATATCAGGAACAAACAGTTAAGGTCAAACGAACATACGAGGCGAGGCAAAGGCATATGTGTTCCTCTTATTAAAAAAAATAAAATAAGAAAATGCGCAACAGCTGTTTTCTTTTGTCTTCCCAGCGATGGTTACGAAAAATTACCTCATGTTCCGTCCGGTTCAGAAGACAAATTTAATGACTGTAGCTCTCTGTGAGAAAAGCATGTATCTTCTCGTAAAATTTACGAGAAGATACATATTCCTTGGGTCAACTGTCAACACGATATTATTCTACTACGGCTAGCTGGATGGATGCAATATCTTCAAGATGAAGAGTTGACCAACAGTTCATTTTGGAGTTTTGGTTGTTTTCCCCGGCTGGATATTTCCTTTGTTTTTTGAACGTTTCAGTTTCAATATTCACTGCTATTCAAACTTCAGTTGGCAGAAGAGTGTATTATACGCTGGCATGTTTCTTATGTTGACTGTTCATGTTTGTATTCCAATATTTCATTGTTATTGTTTCTGTTCACTTATGTAATAAAACTCCTTACATTCAATAAATCATCAGCTCATTTTTCGTTACTTAAGCGGAATTGAGCCGTGGTTATTGCGTAGCTAGCACAACAACATCTCCTCAAGGTAAACTAGACTTTTGTATGTGGAGAACGTATGGCATACGTTGCCGTTGGTCAACGAGGGTTACGGCTCTCATTTTGTCATATTCACAATTTAAGTTTCAAAATGGTAAATGTGACATTTAAGTATTCGTAATATTGAAATATGAAACAAAGTAGCGATAAATGTAAAATAACAATATCGAAGGAATTGTAATAATTAAAATGCTCGCAATCCCATTCACAAGTACTTCTTTTTATCGTATGGTACTCTTCAATTTAAGTTTCAAAAAGGCAAATGTGAAATACGCCAACAATACTTAAATTGTGATTCTTTTTTGTTTTATGCGGTAGATGTCGTTTGACATGGTGACTGAAGGTCAAGGTCATGGTCGCATGACATAATCCCAGGTGAAGGTTAAGGTTGATTGATTCCACAGTTCATGCTATTGTGTGCGAGGCAAATTGATTTTATAAGATTGTTCCCATGTTTCATATACAAAATATAAACTTTTTTCTTTCATCCCTAGCACAGATGTCGTCCAAGATGGTGTCCTAAGGTCAAGGTCAAGGTCGCATGACATCACGGTTCCCGCAATTGCGAGCAGGGCAAATGGGTTTTCTCAGAGTGTTCGTATGTTTTTTTCTTCATCCCTAAAATAAGTACATGTATATAATATTTAAAACGAAATATCTTTTAACTGAATTACTCTCGTAAAGGGAAGAGCATGAGTGACTCTGCTGGTCTGTCACCCTGGAGTCTGAAATAACGACCTGCAGAATGAAAAGTTAAGTATGGAATTTCAGCGCAAACTCTGCAAGAGGTAGTTTACTCGGAGTGGTATTTTAAGAGACATTATAAAACTTGTGGCACTGGTTGTGTGCAACCACAACCACTGCAAGCTCTGCAATTAGCTCCGCAACCCGCTCCGCATGCTCAGCACTTGGCTCCGCACGCTCCACAATTGGCTCCACATGCACCATTTAGGGGTCGTTTGTGGAGCAGAATGAGTCAGTTAGCGGTCATTTGCGGAGCAGGAGGGGTCATTTAGAGGTCATTTGCGGGGGAAGGATGGGCATTTAGGGGTTTTTAAGGGTAGGTAGGGGTCATTTAAGAGCCATTTAGGCACCATTAAGAGTCAGTCTTGTGAGGGGCGGTCTGGCAGTAGTCAGTGTCTGATTTAAGTGTGACCATGAGGTCAAGTCAAGCGAAGAGCTTGTCTGGAAGAAACTGTTGAAGATGCACGCTCTGCAATGAGGTATCAATCTTGTGAGGGGTCAGTCTTGTGATGGGTCAGTCTTGAGAGGGNAGTTTTCTTGTGAGGGGCCAGTCCTCTTGTGAGGGGGCAGTTTTCTTGTGAGGGGGCAGTTTTATTGTGAGGGGGCAGTTTTCTTGTGAGGGGCCAGTCCTCTTGTGAGGGGGCAGTTTTCTTGTGAGGGGGCAGTTTTCTTGTGAGGGGGCAGTTTTCTTGTGAGGGGTCAGTCATGTGTTGGCAGTGATAAAATGTAACTTTTTTACATTTTGAAATAATAACTTCCGTATTAACCATCATTGCGATAACCATTCTCAGTTTCGTATAGATAATAAGTGTATTTGCCACAATTAACAACATATCATTTATTAAAACAAAATTCCAGATTAAGTTAATTTTGTGTTTTTTACTTATATGGGCATTCATTTCTGCACACAACCACATCTTGTATTTTTAAAATGTTTATATATTACTTTTTAGTTTTTTATGTATTTGAGTATGTAGATATTTCGTGGTCATTATAACTACATGTTATAAGAATCCTTTTATTTTAATGTAGTTTATTTCTCAGATATTTTTTTAAATTTTAATCACCAATTGTATTTAAAGTTAATTATCTGTTTTGTATAAATACTTATGCATTTTTGCATGCAAACTTAAATCAGCACACTGTTGCTTGTGACACAGGTATCGATCTAAATAAAATATTCCAGTGAGTTTTATACATGCAGTTTATTCACATAAACCAAAAATTTATGTACAAGCCCACACAACCTTCATGCAATATTAATATTTTTCTGCAATTTGTAGTTATTTAATATTCAATGTTCAATGCATAGCTTAACAATAAATAATGACACATAAACAGAAACGTGGTTGCGTTTAGAACAATAGTACCTTACATTCATCCAGCAGCAGCACAAACTTCACAGAGCATCGATTAACTGACCGAGGGCAAAATTTAAAATCGACTTAAGTTAGGCTTTGGAAATTGAACCACTCACATCCGGAAGCGTGTCGGTTGGCTACGGAAAAAGAAAATTCACCGCGTCATCTTCACCGAGGTAAGGTTCAGATGTTTGTCGATGTTTACTCATCTGGTAGGAGCTGGGTTCGGGTACAATCTTTCGTTTGGAGCGGGGTCTCTTAGAAACTGCTGGTTGCTCTACTGCTGTGGCTGAATCTACCAACTCCGACGGAGATGGTTCTGCGATGGCGGCCTTCGAGGTATGCAGATCCGACGTTGATGACGCACAGTTTGGCGCATGCAGGGGTGATTTGTCTCGACATATTGCAGTAGCTACTACGTCGTCAGGCGAGCACGAAAGTTTGGTGTCTTCGCGCATGTAAAAAACACAGCACTTACCGTAGCCTGGGGTACAGTCGATCACCTGCTGGCAAGGTTCCAACGAGACGGGATTCCCAGCACCGATCCAGTGCAAATTACCGTTGCACACCTCTTCATAATCCTTGAGCTTGCTACCGGATCTGTAACTATAGGCAACGCGACTTTGTCCAGGTTTTAGATAATTATACCTTGGTTCCGGATGGAAGTCAGCCACGTTGTCTGTCTGCCGTGAAATGCACGCTCGTCGACGTAGCGGGGCCTGTTTTATATAGGACTGGTTACAAAATGGCGACGCTGCTTCCATCTTAGAAATCGGCCATAACGTCGTTTCACGATCCCGGCAAGCAGTAACAGGAACCTTGAGACAGTCTCGCTGAAAGCATAGAAACATTTACATTCGCTGCAGGTAACTTCGCCTTCCACGACCACACTGTCTATGTCGTTGTCATTGGACGACGCACGCGCGTGCTTTGAATTCAAGCCAATGCTCTATCAATTACATACATATTACACAACATGTACCTGTTTCGTTTATGTACCACACTGGCGAGAAACAATATTTGATGGCTTTAATTTAGCACAATGTAAGAATTCGTTTCTGTACACAGAACACAAATGTAATGCATAGGGCGTGTCTAATTTAGGCATCCACCCGCCCCTGTCTTTACTACCATGCCTTTCGTGCCATATACTATTACAGCTTTCGGTAATTTCGTCCGGCCAGGGCGATCTGCAAAGGTGAAAGTAGCACTCTCCCTCTTCACACAGGAAGCTTGTTAAAAGCTGGGAGGTGTATTGGGGTGAAAATATATTCCACCCGAGCCAGAAATGAATATTCCCATTGCACATTTCAAAATACGTCAAGTTGCGAATCTCACTACACTCATATTTAAAACAGACGCCATATTCTACACAGTGTTAGCTTGTATAGACGTAATCATACCGGGAATTAGGATCGAACGTGCAGCGGTCATCCTCCTCCACTGGACGAGGATCTGGAAGCAGGTCAATTTCCTCTCCTTCAGATCCGCTGTAGTCATTGACTTCGAACTGGTACTCTGCTGGCTGTGGCGGCTGGTAGCCACGATACTGGTAAACGTCTTGCAAGCAGCGCATATGCAGACTGGAAGACATGCTTGCTGGCGAGGCCGAGAACTGGTGATCGGGCCTGCTGCCGCTGCTTATATGGTCAAAGGCTTTTCAATATGACCAACAGCTCACGACATCGTTACTAGATAGCCGTCACACATGAGTTGTGAGCACAAGGTCTGCCATACCATCTTACCACGGTCCAGGATGGCGATCTGCTGGTCATCATTACAATGGGCTATCCATTTAATTGCATCATGGCAACCGTCCGTCTTTAGCTCGTAACAGATTGTTCCTGCACCCCAAACTTTACTCTACGGTTCTTCTTCCGCACGTGATATCAGCTGACTTGTAGTGACAGTCATCGATGCCTATAGCAAATTTGCCTGGGCCAGGACGGTCAAGACGAAGAATGCATACGTTGTCGCCGAGGCCACGTGTTTGGAAATGTACGACTTGGGAGCTATCTGGTGGTATATACTAAAAAAAAAGGAAATATCTAGCAAACTCTATTGTGTTCATTACTCGAAAAAAAAAGAAAAATTGTCTTAAAGTCGTAATTTAGTGGCTAATGGGCAGCTACGATTGATTGGTATCGGTGGAGAGATAATTTTTGTTGCGTAAGGCAATGATTAATTTTTGGGGAGTGGTGGGTGAGGAGTTGGTGGTAGAGGGGTGGGAAAGATAAAGGGGGTCTAATGCTGTATGTTACCCGATTATTAAGATTCTTTTATATTTTTATTAATGGGGAAGGGGGGCATTGGTGTTAAAATCGCCAACAATCAACATTGTGGTTGGCATCAATGACGTAATATTTTCCTAAACTTTTATTATGTTCGTCAATTTATTGCAATTTTTTCTCCATTTTAAGAGTTCAAGTTCATTGGGATTAAGGTCAAGGTCACCAACATCCAACTTGGGGCTCGGAGTCAGTAACATAATGTTCGTAGATTTTGACGAATTTTTTCGGATTATTTACAATTTTTATTATTATTCGTTTTCAAGGTTATTGAGGTCAAGGCCAATGCCACCAGCAACCAGAAAGGGTGTCTGAGTCAGTTATGCAGTATGTTCATACACTTTTATTAGTGTCTATCCATGTTTACAATTTTTTCTCGATTTTTATGACTGAGGTGGGTGAGGGTGTTGGAGAGTAGGGTGGAGGGGTTAGAGTGGTGTGGGCAGTGTGAGGTTAATGTTATATGTCCTTCAATTATTTAGAATTTTTTTTTAAATTTTTGGTAATTTTTCTCGATTTTTTTATTATTCGGATGATAGGGCTGAGGTGGGGGTGAGGTAAGGGTAGTGGGTAGTTAATGTTGTATGTCCCACGATTATTAAGACATTTTTTAGATGTTTTGCGATTTTTCTGTATTTTTGTATGATTGTTTTGGGAGGGGAGGGGGTGTTGATTAGGTTTTGGAGTGGTGTGCGGGAGGTAGGGTAGGGTAACATTATATGTTAGTAGATTTTTAAAATTTGTTTATATTTTTGACTTGTAATTGAAGCACGCTTTGTGTTTCGTCCTCCTATTGCCAAGTTAGTTCATGCTATAGTAAATTGTGGAAAAAAATGTTTATTGTATTACTATACCCAAATTTAATATATATTTTTATACAGAATAAAGAATGTTTGGTTTCCTGTATTTCTCGTAGGTACACCAAGATGGTCACAGCTCAAAAGAGTTAAGAAAACCATATATTTCGTTAACGAATGGGTACCCTAGGATGCCCGCAAAATTTTCCGTCACGAAGAAAGTGAAAATGGTGGTGTATTTGAAACTGTAAGATGAAAGAAATTTTATTTACATAAATAAAGTTTATTAATTTTTTTGTACACCAGCGGCAAATTTCTAAGATTTTGGTTAATACCAGTGGAGACTGTTAGGTAAGTCTTGGTTGTATTTTATCTACGCCTATTGCTTTATAAAAAACTATCTTTCTTGCATTATATTATTATTTCGGATAAATGAAATTATACCCTTATCCTGTAAATATATTCTTGCAAGAATTAATGTCAGCCGAAATACTTACTCGTTATATCCTTTAATTTATAAGCAATATACTTGCCATTGAGAATTATTTCTTACCACCATTTTTCTTTTAAACTGTTTGCAGCATTATTATACTTTGGTATTTGTTAGCACCTCGTTTTCGACCCTTTCAGCTAATATAGGTGTGATTAGCTCCTTAGCTTAAGGTTAAATGTACGCCGGCAAACAGCACACACTCCTGTTCGTTAATATAAATTTTCCACTCGGAGCCTTGCGGTCCGAATGTAACACTTTAAGGACCTGTACCTCGGAGAACGCATTCGCGACTACCGAACAACATGTTTACCGTCACTTGAAACGACTGAGTCGAAGTATTGCCAAGGACATATGTAAGTGAACGTACAAATCTGCACGTTGTGTTCGCATTCAGGAAAGTGCTACAATGTGGTTGAGAGGAGGTTGATGTTTATTTGAGTCGACTGCCGTACGTTAATGATAGGTTTGCTGTTCCAACCAATCCATAAAGTGTCTGAAACAAATAACATTGTGTTACCTCCAAGCTCAAAAATTCTCAGATGATTAAAATTTTTAAAAATTTCCGTTTCGCGGTTAGTGAATGTTTTACTGTCGAGTAAAACATGAGTGCAAAATATGAGTGAAAGTGATTAAAGTTTTTTAATGTTGTGACTTAAAAATAATCATACGATCAAAATAAATCCTATTTCATTGAACTCTTTTATATATTTTATTATCAAGCGAATTAATTGTGAAGACTGGGAACGAAAATCAATGAGAAGAGCTACAGAAGTTTACAAACAAATGGTAGTATGTTCATACTGTTGTGATCGCGCCTTAGCCAAACAACATTGCATAAACGTGCCATCACAACATAAAATTAAAAGAAGGCACCTTGCAGAATTCTGCATGAACCTGGGCCAATAAACTGCTTTAGAAAACCCCGCCCACACAGCAATTGCAGGACACGATTGCGCTATCCGACGTCTATTTAGGGCGATAAGATACGAACAAGTCTTGTCTTCCTCATCGCGACGCCACCAATCCAACAAGTCCCTGCGGGAGACCATGATGCACCAATTGCCGTAATACGTATTTCTTATCAGCCTTCGGCACGTAAAACAGGTGAGACTTAGGTAATATACATTTAACTGCTCATTGACTTATCATAACAGAACTGCTCCCCCAACAATTAATTAAGTACCACTGCATGTAAATCCTGCATATCTTTGTTTGACAAATTTATTATAACCTAAAATTATGAAAATACTTAATGTATAATTTAATTACATAAGTCGCGTATGCTATCTACTCGCCCGTCAATCGTGAATTATATACTGCTATATTAATATATAAAAATGAAGCAATTTATAATTATATATAAATAAAATCAGAATTGATGTTTAGGAAGATTCTGTAATCAAGGGTCTGTAGTGAATGGTAAGCAATTATGTGTACATCGTTCACCTTGATTCTGCTGTGTAAAACATATACATCTGTATTTTTTTTAACAGCAGCCTCAATGGTGAACTAATCTCGAAACACACAATAAAACCTCAAATGGTCAAAAGCTTTCTCCAAAGTCCCCCTTTCCTCAAATATACGAAGTTGAAATTTCAGAAATATTGGCGAAAAATATTTAAAAAATATTTTCTCCCCAGTGATATTGAAATGTGCAATAAGTAAAGTACTCTTCATTCCACAGGAGTAAAGCTACTTCTTGACAGGACATAAGGTCCGACTTCTGCAGTGACTAACCGCAGGTCTTAAAAGAGGCGCGGAGTGGAGTGGAAATATTTGTACGGTTCTTAACGCGGTCTTGAGAGCCAATGAGGGCGAAGCGAGGTGTATCTGGAGCAGCGCCGGAATGCATGGGGAAGGGGAAATGGGAGGTCCCCGAGTCGACCCACCGGCACGATTCCTACTTGCGAAAATCCAGGAGCGACCCCGTCGGGAATCGAATCAGGTTCACTTTGGCGCGCTCTAGCCGCTACGCCAACGCGGCCTCCTTAAGCGTGGTGCGGTACGATGGACTGCACTTCTTTCTGTATTGTGCAAAGTTCACCGCTCGTTATACTGGTTCTCGTATTTTTCCACAGTATAATAAACGGCATTTCCTCCCTCAATGGAGATTTTGCGAGGCATAGGTCTAGCAAAAGTCCCACCAGTTTCAAAAAATATGATACAGTCAGATGCCTCACTTCAGAGTTCAGCGTGCAATTTTAGCTGTTGTATAACGCTTCAAGCCAAAGTGTCCTGTCATAACGAAAGAACATGGTATATAATTTGTCTTCTATTTTTAAACGTTTTTTTAAATAGCGGAGACTTCGATAAAATCTCTGGTTAACAGGAAAAATTTCGGTTAAATGAAAACCAAGTAATTAAAAAGGGATTGACTAGTAATTGCATGTCTGCGACAGAAATTTCAGGAGGCAAAAGTATTTGAATGTTATTCCTGTTCGCTTTACTGATTGCATACACCGTGACATAATGACACTGGCCTGAAAAAGGTACAGGCTTTTGAGCGAACAATTCGATTCCGTTCTGATGTAGCGATACTTTCAATGTAAATTTTTTCATCACCGTTATTCTGCAGCAAAACACGCGATTCAAAAATGTAATCATTTATGAAAGTTTTTTCATTATAAAACTACAAAAAAATCGTATTGAAATGAATAAATTATTTTCTAGTAAAGCACAAATAATTGCAACGTGATTTAAAAAAATCATTTCATATCGCGGAAGTTGTTCTGCAGTAACAAGTTTTTTAAAAATTGCAAATGTTTCCTGCTATTAAACAAAATTAATACGAAATAGGAGGTTCAGAGAAATTACAAATTAAAGTTTATTTAAACGTATCTGTTAATGCAATGTTTAAAAAAAAAAAAACAAAATTAATTAACCTGTACTCAAAAACTTTACGCTAATTAAATTGTAAGCATTTTACCTATGTATGTCGGTGTTTATTAAAAGACATCTTCATCGCTTACGGATTTAGCATACTTACTTTTTAATATTAAATAGAAGAAGGTGCTGATTCAAAATAAAATAAATCATTTTATTTATATTCAAAATAAATTTATTTCTACATTAGAGAATTCTAATGACTCAATACGACGACTTTAAGAGTGTGTAAAAAGTATACTGGAACTTCACTAACTTATTATTCCATTCCATCTAAGTGATTAATGCTGATTTTAAAGCCAAATAAAATGTTTAGGCACTGATTCTCACTGCTTTTAACTGCTATGTCAATCAGAAAAAGCGTATGAGAACAATCTGTTCAGTGAGTAACAGTTAACTGATCGAAATAACTGACTCAATTTGCCGCAGTAATTGCGGCTGGCGGTCCGGAAGCCCACCACATTTCCTTTTCTGTAACTGTAGCTGTTCTACACGCGGAGAGCACAGTATGCGGCCACACGCAGCACGCCCTCCCCTACCCGCTCCATTATTCCCGAAACGCGAACACACACCGGTGGACAGTGAACCAGATTGCTTCAGCATGTTCCAAGTTATATTTTTCCATAGCCCACATTTTTCCGTTCTCAATTTTGTTGCTTCTAGCTCAGCTGGCTGGGTTTATTTTGGTTTGCTTTCGCGCTACATCCACCGGACCGCACCACTTTTAAGGGGGGGGGCGGTGGCGTAGTGGCTAGAGCACTCGCATACCACCAAAGTGAACCGGATTCGATTCCCGGCGGGCTCGCTGCCGGATTTTCTCACGTAATAATCGTGCCGGCGGGTTTACTCGGGGATCTCCCGTTTCCCCTTCCCTATGCATTCCGGCGCTGCTCCATATACACCTCGCTTCACACTAATCGGCTCTCAAGACATCGTTGTTAAGAGCCGCAAAAACCTCTCCACTTCACTCCGTGCCACTTTTAAGGCCTACAATTAGTCAAGGCAAAATTCGGATATTATGCACTGTCAAAAAGTAACTTTATTCGTGTGGAATGGTTGCTACTTTACTTTTTGCACATTTACATACCACTGGAGAGAAAATAATTCCGTTTAAAATGTTTGCCATCATTCATGAAATTTTCAACTTAGTATTTTTTGAGGAAGGGGGGAATTTGGGGGAAACTTTTCAGCATATGAGGTTTTTTCATGTGATTACAGATAAGTTCACCATTAAGACTACTGTTAAAATGCAATTTAAAATAGATCATTTGAAAAAACTGTAGAGAAAATAGCCATACAATTATGTGATTCCATTAACAATGTCCACCAGGTGATTTTCAAACGAACATCAGTGATGCGTAAGTAGTTAAAGACTGTTTGTTCACCCATTAAATGGGCACTTCTGAAATCAACCTTTGAAAAAGTCACTGCCCCTACCTGCGTATATTTTAACGGGAATAATGACTGACATGCTCTCATAACAGCTGATAACGATGGAGAGAAAGAAGTGCCATATCTTGACGTTGAATTCGAAGTTTCAGGTAAAAGTTTGTAAATACAGAAGTTATTAATTTTGCTATATTTTACTTTATTTGCTCATAAGCGTAAGAAATAGCAAATTTGAATTATATTAATTTTTCCAATAATCTCACAGTTTTACTTGACCGACGCATGAATAAAGTGATAAGGACTACTGTATATAGCAATGTTAACTTTACATATGGTGGAAGAATAAACAATATACATACAAGTGGATCTTAGCAGATCATTCAAAAGTGCTCAATTTACCGCGAAGAGTCTATAACATTAAATTCTGTTCACGAATTTTTTTTATTTTCTTACGCCAAAACGCTACTGTGACTTGTTATCGACACCTAAAGTAGTCGATATTTTGAAATGAGTTTTAAACTTAAACATTATAAAAAAAAAAACATTTTTATGAAATCGGACTCTATCATATACAAATTTAAAACATCATACACAAATTTAGAAATTTCATACACACATTTAAAACTATCAAACACAAGTAGATATATAATGGGGGTTCTGGGGCAGGGGTGAGGCGTAGAAGTGTAAGAGCCATATGGCATCTCGTAGTGGACCAGATATGAGCGTGACATTTGACCTTGACCTACATTAGCAATCGTGGATGAAATTGACCTTGACCTACAGGTAACCTTGACATTTGCCTTGACCTTGGACCTTGACCTACATTCGCAATCGTGGATAAAATTTACCTTGACCTACAGTTAACCTTGACATTTGACATTGACCCTGAACATGAACTCAACATTTCCTATTTCCAATGAAAAAACATTAAAAACTTCTAGAATTTCTCTCAAAATTTCCTTTCAAATCTGGAAAGATTACTGCAAAAGTTTCCTTACCCAAAATTTTATGAGACACACAGTCTAAAAATAGCACGACCTTGTTTCAAGAATGTTCCAGTTAATTCTCTGTCATTCCACTTCATGCTCTGTCAATCCATGCCACCATCTATTTTCTACCATTTTCCAGTTCATGCTCTATCATTCCATGCTACCACCTTGTTTCAAAAATGTTCCAGTTCATGCTCTGTCATTCCACCTCGACATATTGATTATAGATGTGACATGGGTGTCAGCATAGGTTTTAATTATGTATACATAAATATGTATGGAAATTATTATTTACCCAAATGTTATAGGCATGGGTATGTCTATATGAGAGGTATAAGATTGTTATGTTAACTCCTGAAGCAAGAAAGTTGACAAGGCACTGCAAATAACTTGTAATTTTTTTATAATTAAAACCTGTGAACTGAATTTTTTATTAACATAAATTTGGAACAGATAGACATAAGTATTCGAGAGATAATGAAATATATAATAAGTGTGAGATGACAACTCATGTTGGAAAGGATGATTCACTCATAAAATGGATATCAGTAATTAGATGTTTCATATGCATAACCTCGCTAAGTACTCTTTTATTTTAGTTAATATAATCATTTACTTTATACTTGTATGCATAAATAATACAATGTAAATACATTTTTTATCTCTAGGATAGCAAATGATACATAATCAGAGTGCTTTTCACACATTGAAAGTGCATGCCTACATCCTGTGGCGAGCAATACAGTTAGCTTCCAGTATTTCGGTCTTCACAACACATTCCAATGACACATTTACCACAGACCAGGAAGTCGAAGCAAATGCTTGTCTACACACTGCAGTGATCAATCCTGACTTTATATTTTGTTTTAAACATACCATAATTTTTCCATTTAGAGTACCCAAATGTTAAAAAGTATGTAACATTTATTTTCGAAGCTCTTTTAAAAAAATTGTCTTTATATTTGCACATATTAATAATTCTCACTAAACAAGTTATTTTACTTGTCTGATTATGAATAAAAGGGTAATTATATCCTAGAAATAAAACATACCAAGTAAATTTACAAATAAAATTTATTTAAACATTTTTATATTACAAATATACATTCATGAACAATAAAGCATTTAATAGTTTCTTTAGTGATGGTCTTCTTCGGGTGGAAGTTTTGTGTTGGCCTCACCTTTAGTGCATGCATGTACTTGGTCCCTTGCATGAGGTCACAAACCAAGCTCATGCATACAGTTCCCTGGATGTTGGAACCGGGACTATGCAACATACACTTGCAGAGCCACTATGTAGATTTATGTTTTCCTTTGTATATAATTATAAATAAATGTATTTTATATATCAACATTTTCAGTTTTTTAAACCTCTATCGACTGCCTTACAAGTGCATATAATGTAGATAGTTTACAATCATGTTGAAATGAAACCCACAACGCCTAAAAAAAATCAACAAAGCGGACAAAGAAATGCACAGACAGACAACAGCCAAAGAAAAAGGGTAAAGTAGATAGATAGAAAAAAGAGAAGTTGGGTTAGTGCATAAATGATGAAAAGCAAGTACGATACAACCACCAGTAACCGCAGTGAATATGTGACTGACATGAATACCATTTCACATTCACAACCCAGGATAAGTTTTGAAAACCCCAGGAAATAGCTATAAACCCAAGGCCGGAGGCTCAACATAGATGACAAATCCTTGTACATGTAAAAAATTGAGGATGTGACATAATAGCTACATCAGATAAAACTAAAACAATGCTCCAGGATATATTGACGACGCATTTGTCAAGATGATCCCTTGCATGGGCTACAGTGTGTCATCAGTCATCAGCAACACACCTGACAAGACGATGCCTTGCATGGGATACAGTATGCTCCTGGAAAAAATATCTTAAAAGGAATAAAATTCAACTATTAAAATTTAAACATTTCGATCAATAATGAGAAAAATATGGATGTGGTAATGGAATTACCTCTGCTTCAACATGACTGGGGAGAGGTATTTGCATTTTATAATGTTGATCTCAATAAAAAATAATTAAATTACACTATATAACCATAGAATAGAGTATACACAGAGTAATTTATTAATTGCCTTTTATCATTCATCCAGGACAATGCTAGCTTATTACTGCATTCGATATATTCCTGATGATGGTGTGATCTGATAGTATTAACGTGAACTCTTATTTGTGTTTCTTACAATAATACATTCTTGTGATCCTTGAGTGTTGACTTATTTTTAATGGTAGATTTCTGGATGCCTTCAGTCTTATGGTAGTTTGGCTGATGGATTTGTGGCTATACAATTTATCCGCCAGACCAACATATTCATACATCTCATCCCCACCACACTCATCCTTAAATTTGCCCACCACTTTCTTGTTAGTGAGCAAGTAGCATGGTTGAGTGAGGGGATAGTCACTCGTGTCAATATTCATCTTGAATGCTGGGTATGTGGCTAAATCCTGATAAAAGTCCATCGTCTCGAGTTCATCAATAAAGCTGCCGATGTCCATACAAGCCAACTGAATAGTTTCACTACATTTATTAATAATGACATCATAGTGGAAGCGATACATCAAGGTCTTTGATATATCTATTACTGCAAATCCTGCATAGATGGGCTTGTCAAACTGAATACTTTCCCTTGTTAATTTTCATCATTTGTAGACTTTCTTCATAAATTATCCGGTCCTTAAAATATGGTTTCGCAATCAGTTTTTAAATTCTCTTTTCCTAGCTTACCAATTCCAGTTTTGCCTCTTCCTGTTATTTTCTATTAGCTTACCAAACGTGGAATTGTTGGCAAGCTTGAATAAATATTTCTCAAAGTACTTAGCAGAAGCTTGGTGCTTTTTGGTATTATTTACAATGAAAGGTTTCAACAATGCCTTTTGGTTATATTGCAAAATACGATGAATCTTTATTTGCAGGCCATGCTCAATTTCTTGTTTCAAATTTACATAGTGCACTATATAATTGTTCTCATCTGCCAGTGTCGTCATTAATTTGGTCTGCTTGGTTCCAGGGGACCCTCATTGATGGAGAGAAATGGCAAATATTTATTGTCTTTGTGAAGACTGGCAAGGTACTGTATATCCATCTCCAGTATGTAGTCTACATCGGTATTGTCCGGCACAGTCTTCATGTCCAGGTTGGTGCTCACCCATTGAAATCCAGAATATGGAAGGGGTAATGACATCGCCCAACCCTACAAATTGTTAGTGTCTACATACTGTAAGTATGTTCATGGTTTCTCTGCATCATGTGTGGTAGAAGCATGTCTGTTATTTGCATTACAATGACATTTAATACACTGAGGTATGCCACTCCTGATACCAGCTTCGATGAACAGGCACATGTCATAGTCGGTAAGCAGTTGTAATTCCACCTTTGTCTTTTTCAACATGGCATCAAAGGAGAATCCGAGGGCACTCACATAATCACCACAGTCCAAGTCATACGTGTTCAGATACAGCCTCTGGAAATTCTCAAAAACGCCAGTGAGAAACAAGATGTCCGTCTTCAGGCATATTTCAGAATATTCTCCCAGTGTGCAACATCCAAATTTCCTCCATACATTTTTTGCATGGGTATAGCACTCGTCACTAATATCACTGTTAGTGAGTCGGTTGGGGAAGGCTTCTTTATCAGGCACTGCATCTCTTATAACTTCTCCCACGAGTCAACATAGTCGTAAGGAAAGATACCCTTTCTTACAACTAGCTCCATTTATAAAGTGCAGAAAAATTTCTTTGTAGTTTAAAATTCGGAGGCAGGCAGTTTCTGTGCGAGGGTAGCGAGACTGGCAGACATAAATCTGTATGTATCTATGAATTTTATACCGGATTTGTCCCCAATCGACTTTATGAATGTTATTAATGTTTCCTCTGAATTTGGGATAGTGAAAATATCTTTGGTGTCATATGCGTGTTCTTTTACGATTAAATGTTCGTCATAGCCAAGATTATGGAAAATTACTGGTAATTTTTTAGGGCGACGACGAATATTACATTCATTGCAGGCAGGCCCAACATAGTTGCCGGTAAGGTGGTCATGGTCGTGGACTTTGGGATTCTTCTTCGTGAATGATGTAGTGCAGTAACAGCAGGTGTTGGCCATATAATATGTCAGCGGTCGCATTAGTTCTGATACACTATATAACTCCTGAACCTCTTCAGCGATTTTCAAAATGCCAGATATGAAGTTTTTGGCTGCATTTTCTCATCTGTATGTAATAGACTTTGCAATCATACCTGATATTTTTGATGCCAGTATAACATTGTTGCCTACACAGATGTAAATTTCATAACTGCATGGCTCATGTTCCTGGTAGGCCATTGTGTATTATTGCTTGGGGTCAGGCTCACATTATGTAACACGCTTCAGCATGGCTTCAAAATATGCATATATATTACTTTTGGAAGTTAAGCCATGTTTTTATAATTCTTGAATTTAATAACTCGAGGCATGTTGCTCGATGTTGACTGAGGCATCTCTATTCTCGCAGGAGCATGTGGCTTAAAATATTTCAAGTACTACTTAAGAGTTTCCTCTCCAGTGAGACTAGTGATGCACGAAATATCTTGATAGCATGAGAAGCACCTTTTGCATACATATAAATATTCGTTATGCCATGTCAGCTGTGCACGTATCTGTCTAGAGAAATTGGTTATTAAGGTGTAGTGGTTGTTGTTGCAATCAGTTAGGAATATCAAGCCAAAGTGTTCAGTTTTTTCCTCATTATATATATATATGGGCACCACCTTCTCATCTTTGAGCGAATAAATATGTACAGAAACCCCAGGGTTATTTATCCCAAACATACATATTTGGCTCGGAGGTGTGGTGAATTCCAGTCCACAGAAATTAAATTTGCCTTACAAGCTGTGATATCTCTTTTTGATACGTTCAGGATCCCTACATTCCACGAATCTTGACAGGATAGCCCACTTGAAGCATTCTTGATCTTTGTTCTGGGGATTAATTACTGCCTTCCTAGCCTTGATGCTTGTTGGCAAATCGATGTAGGACGAAGCTCTAAGTGGATCAAGCTTATTGATACTTAGCTGAAGACATTTTAGAGAGGTGAAAGTCCAACAACTTCCCTTCCCCCTATTCTTCTTCCTTGCATATATTTTCGATGGTAGCCATAACAGAATCTTCAATATCATCTAAGTTGTACAGAGGTATGTATTTTTATTTGTAAGCACGATCGTCATCTTGTTTGTCACGTGGTTCCGGCTTGCTGTAAATACAATCCAACCAAAAGTTAAATTTGATTGCTACCTGTGTTTCCAATTCCAGAGTTAACTGACTGATAGGGTTCTCTTTCATATCACTCAGGTATGTGCATATGTTGCTCGTTGTAGTGAATGTATTCTCTGCAATGAGAGTCTTCAAAATATGGTTAAGGCTGTCTCTGCCAAAACGAAGCCATTTACATTAGGTTCGCCAGACTCGGCGACTACTCTGCGACGGCGAGAGCTGCCCTTTGTCGAAATCAGACGAGCTGGAACAGATGTACTTGTTTGTACGCCAACACATCGACGCTTCGCTGGTGGGGTAGTGGTACCATTGCATTTAGAGCTGTGTGTCTGAATATTGTCAGATCTGGTAAACTGCCTCCCACATTTATCACATTCTAAAGTTTCCCTTTCTAGTTTCATTCAATAGCTGCGCTTGTGTCTTCTTGCAACATCAGTGCGGGCGAAATTCTCGGTGCAGTATTTGCATCTGGTAGTTACTTTCTGCTGGATTTGGCCAGTGCAGCCTTGTATGTGTTTCGACATGTTTTTATTGACACCCTACACTTGTCACTTACCACAGACGAAGAAGTGTAAGGAAGGGAAAACACGAAAGTCTCATCGACACCGGATACCTTGCTGCCCATGGCGTGTGTTGTAGGAACAATCTCATGCACAGGCACAAAACACATTTAATAATAATGAAAAGCAAATATAATGATAGGATGTGATATTGGGACAATGTAGGAACAGGTAGAAATAAAATACAATATTGAGACATGAAAGTCATACAAGAAGAAGAAAGATGTGTGATGTACTGTGCTAGCAACGATAGGCTGCGCTGCTAGCATTCTTCATGCGACACTTCGATTTGACGTGCTGACAATAGACTAAGAAAAAAAGTTCACTATTTCAAAAAAGTGCACGTAAGCCTTGGTAAGCGACAGCAATAACTTAAGACTATTAGATACATAGTCTATTTATGAGAAAAAAATGCTTTCGCATTGAAAACGTATTTTCAAAAATGCTCACAAGTATTGTAGCTCTGTGATAAATTAAAAAAAAACTATTAGTATCTGTTTACTGATGCTGATAATAATTTGCTTGTCAATGTACGCAGGTCCTACAGTATTTCACCGCTCCCCGTCAAGAATAAGATAAGAAATGCACGCGGACCAATTTAAATTTGCTATCGTTGAAGTTCTCGTCGTTTACAATAATAATAAATTAGGCTGTGCGTACAAATAATATCTTATGAAGTGCATGCTTACACAGCATTGAAAACATAGTTTATTTAAAAATTGCATGCAAGTATTGTACAACTGTATAAATGTTTGACATACCTGAACGAGTTTTAACTCGAAGTTGAAATGGACGGAAGAGTAATTCATGAAAACACAGCGACATAGAGGCGGTGAAATGTCAACGATAAGGAACCTTGATGATCAGACGTCAAGCGCAGATATCAAAGTGGGCCTAGGCAGCCAGCGTCATAATTTTTATATGTTGAGCGAGAAAGTATATGCCTAGTTCCGTGCCTGAAGAGTGCGGCGTGGTGGGCGCGGCCAGGCACGGTATTATTTTAATAATGGTCAGTGCTCTCACCAAATATGGTTGTGCTAGTAAGTACAGAGCTGTCATTGGCTGGCTATGCTCGTCCTCAGTTCTCCTGCCTGCAGTCGTATTTAACCCGGGTGCTGGAAAAATACGCAGGTAACCGGCTCGACATGACCTCAATAAGTCGCCGCACTGTCGCAGACAGTTTCGTGTTTTGTTGTAGAAATATCTTCACAAATGCCTGAGAATGTTTTTAGCCCGAGGGCTTCCATTAGGCTGTCGACCAGATCCGGGGAAAAATACCACCTCATCACTGCACTGCTCAGAGCCTTTCAACTTGCCGAGCATAATACGAAGGAAAAAAATACACGTGACTTGTTAAAACTTCCTTTGCAGGGGCTTTTGTAGGATTTTTCTTTATAACGCCAAGATGACAGAAGCTTCACAGTCGATGACACAAAACTATACCCTGTTCACGTTAAAGTGAGCTTCTTTGAGGCCCTAGTTACTTTTTACTTTCAGCCAAATTGTATCCTTTAACCATCTTTTTGAATTAATATTGTCATGTTAGTAATAAACATAGTGTGTATATTCCACTGCACTCGGAAGATAACGTCTACCGCTAAAATAAAATATATTTATTGAATATTGTTCCAAATTAGAGGACTTTCAAAAGTACTCACTTTACCGTGAATTTCCTATAACAAAGAGGATGGGTCGACTGTGCGATTCAAAATTAACTCTGTCGCCACACCCGACTTTTGGAACGGGGGGCCTTCCATGTTATTGTTTCAAGTCTTCATTGTTTGGTATAAAAAATATATCATTTTTCGGTTTTATTTTTTATATTTTTTCAATATGTTTATTATAAAATATGCCACTTGGGACCTGGAAGCAAGAAAATCTATTATTTTCACATTAGTGCCCACATATCTTTCAAAGTATAATCGTATGTGGGCGAATTGGCATGATAGACACTAGCACATTATTTAATTATCAATTTGTTTCATAAGTAAAAAAGAAAGGGGGTTATGCCTGCAGCTGAGTTAGTGCAGCAACGCAAACCTTAAAAAATTAAAATTTTAATAAATTTAAATCAGTATAAATATGATTTTTAAAAATCTACAATTACTATCCCTAGAGGATTTATGCTGCTGTAATTGAATATGCCTTTGTTTTGTGTCTGTTTAAGTAAAATTGTTATTGCCTGATAAGCAATAAAAAAACGTGGTTCATTCTTGTTTATAGCACGAAATTCAATATTGAATTTTCATATATTTCTTTTCAATATAAATTAAATGTTTGTCAAATTTTTTCTACATCAAATTTATTTACAAACTTTTTATGTGGTTATCGCAAAAATAAATAAATATTTTATTTATCAGCACGCACCCGGAGCCAGACGGGAAAATTCCACAGGGACAATAACGAGCATCACACGAGCGTGGACAAGCAACCTATGAAATGCGAATCCCCTTGGTAGTTTAACACCAACGCAATAATTTTGCTGCAAGTAACACTTTGTATGTTGACACAGGCACTATAAATACCAAAATACAAAAACTAAAGTCATTTCCAAAAAAAATATATTTTATTAGTCATCAATATATAGGCTACACTTTTCACATTACAACTTCCGAATAAAATTATTTTTTAGTAACAGTTATTTTTAAATATCATGTCTTCTAAAATCGCGTTATAAGTAAGAACAAATTATTATAACAGCATTACGTATTCAAAGATTAGAGGTTTTTAATATATGTATTTGCCTTGAAGACATCACTTCTTTAAAGATAATATTACAAATTAAAAATAAAGTAATTTGTAGTAAAACTTCTCTATAGGCTGTTTATTTAAACCGTGCTTAAGATCAATTTGCATGCACATTATGTAACTTTTAGCCATATGTGAATTTAACATTGCCATGCGTTTGATAACTCTGTTCATGCATGGGTAAAGAGAAACTCTAAAATGATTAGAAAAGTATATATTTTACAAATTTCCTAATTCTTATACTTATATGCAGTAAAGACAAAACTGGAAGCGAAATAAATAATTTTAGTGTTCACAAATATTTACGTGACACTTTTAATTCAACGCTAAGGCATGGAACTACTTTCCTTATTCGTTAACTGCAAACGCATAACAGTCAGTGCACCTGTTGAAACATATGCAAAAATGTCACTGGTCAAAGAAATTTTTCAAAAGTTTGATTTCAAAAGTGCTCACTTTAGCAACATTACAACACTCTTCGCTGGTATTTTCCGTATTCTGAAGTCCAGTGTTCATTACTGCTGGTGGGCAATTAGTGCAGCACATTTGCACACCAGACCCATGTTTATCTATTAGTCAACAAACGTCCAGTGGGGTAAGGCAAAATCCACTCACTCCTGCATTCGTGTAAAAGAGTCGAATCCACTGTAAATGTTAGCTCCAGCAAATTTTTTCGTCAGTGTCTATATACCGCAATCCAAAGTCAGTTCACTCGCCATCGGTTTCTCCTTCCAAATTTCACCCAGTTCAACATGTACAGCAAGACTGTCCGCACTTGCTGGTAGCTGACCGTTTGGTCTGAGATTAAAAAACTGTACATCTTTTGTAATTGTAGTATGGAAGAGCTTCTTTATAGAATTCATAGTAAATATCATAACAACTCATATGAAACGCAGCAATACACACTTGCACTTGCTCGAACTAGAATTTCGGTTGTCTCACATATTAGGAACACTTATAAAAATACAGTACTTTATTTATTATTAGACCACTTCAGTAACGTACACCAACAGCAGCCTGATTGAGTAGCAGGGTTTGGGGGAGAGGGGAGGCAGACTAACAGCCTGGTCAATGCAAGGACTTATGATACACACGTTATAATAACAAGTGTATTTTAATAGCAAGTGTGATGACCTGACTGGGTGTGGCCTCGAACAAATGAGTGTGTTTCAAGTCAAGCAATGTCTTAATAGGACACCAAGGCCATTTTCTGTGTGGGAAGCATATGGAAAAAAGGAAATGATAGTACTATAGTGAACGCGCTGTAATAAATGGAAAACCTTGGTTATACACAGTTTAGTGGTAAGATGCGGACAAAATAATAATATTTTTACTATCATCTTTACGCAGAGGTTAATTTGGCTGTAGGATGGTTGAATTGGAATACTTAAAATGAGGCAAAAGTTTTCTGTGTGTGCTATTATTATCTTTTGTTTTTATAAATTGATTTTTATTGCAAAATTATGCACGTGCTGTAAATAAAATCTGTTGTATATTGGAGAAATAAAATCCAATAGTAGAAGCCATAAATTGAAAAATATATATACATTTTCAATAATAAATGGTTTTATGATATCGTCTGCTTCTATGGCGCTAGTAGGGCCTCTGCATAACAATTTTCTGTAACTGATTAAATATTTTATGTAAAATATACTATAAATATATATGTACGTGTGTGTGTTTTGTGTTGNGGGGTTGTTTGGTTGTAAATACAAATTACATTTGTTTAACAGTATTTGCTTTTAATTACAATATAATTTCTCTACATACGCAACCAAAAAAATATTTAATGGTTTATTACCAAGATTTCTAAATCAATTTTATATACTTGCAAAGTGGATAATATATATAATAAAAGTTAAGACTGCCGTGTGTTTGATAGAAAACAGCATATCTGCTTGTAATAATTGTAAATGGGGAACTCTACAAATGAAAAAGAAATATTGCAGCAAACAAATACATTAGAGTAGATTGTAAACTGAATTTAGAAAGTGGTTGGTCAGTCCAAGATGACATGGTTCTAACATACCTATTTCTTATAGCAAATGCGCTCTACTAAATAGCAATCCTAGGATGCTCAAAGGTTTGGTGACAAAATGCAAATCAAAATATTGTTTATTTTTATCGGATGTATGCAGAGTTCAGTTCGCCTGCAGGAGAGTTGAATTTGAAAACTTTAAATGATCCTACAGATTTTGTTTATCTCCTGTGGACATTACTTTAACAAATATGTATGTTACATAAAATACTGACATTAAAATAAATGCAGTGGTAGTATATTGAACTGGGAAACTTGTATTGTAAGTATGGTTAAGTTTTTATTTAACGAAAATTATCTCAGCTAAAGATGCGAACTGGGGACATTTGATGATTTAATGTGTTGCGTACATTTGAGGCTTCTCTTGCCCAGAAAAATATATGCAGTAATATGTATGACACAAAACTCTTATGCATTCGCATTGTATGCGTAGGTAATGGGAAACAGGACTCACTGAAAACCAATACAGATGCGCATAAAACGAACTCTAGCTGTATACATAATAAAAATTATGTCACTGACAAGTAACATGCCAGAACACCGTTCACCAATCAGCGCTTGGTATCTTATTCACCAGCTGGCAGCACAGCCAGTAGGGAATCATTCGGAGCATGCGGTAGTCAATCTCGCTCATGGACTGGAACATAGCTTTGCGAAGCCAATCGGCGAACGGGTTCGCCCACATAAAAGGAACCATAGCATTTCATTTCTGTGTACTTATCTACTCTGTTACTATTACTTTGTGCTATTGACAAATGAATGGTTTTGAGTATAAATAACATGTGGGAGTAAAAATAACATGTGGGCAGTGACGACCTTAACGCCAGCCAGTAGTTTCACCTACACTGGGGAGAACTGAAATGTATGTTGGTCTGCTACTGCTGTTTGAATAATATGCGAGTGTTGTATGACTATTTAAATTAGCCTTCTCTATATTAATACGAAGCCGAGGCATATGCCGTGGTGATGTGGCACACAAATTTTCCCCTCAGCTGATTTTTTTATTCACCTCGGTACAGAATATTAATTTGTAAGACATGTTATGTTCATATACGAACTATGTCAGTGACTTTCGGCGAAGCGGAGCCTTTGTACTATAGTGTGAAGGAGGTTTTATCCGCGACTTAATAATAGTTTATTTAAACTAATGGTAAATCGTACACGATAAGATGACTGTGCATAATTTTAGCTGTAATAAAGATTTAGTGTTTTTTTTAATGATGCGTTCACATTAAAAAAAATCATGAATGAATTTTCACATAAATCAATGCCAATGGCTATACCAACCATGTACGTACATATATTTAAATTTCTTATATCACAACAGCTTACAGGTATTCGTATGTATGAAGGCACTTCGTACGATCATCAGAAAAAAATGTATATTTAATGATAAAATAAATAACATCTTCGATGTACCTCAGATTAGGCTTAATCGTTTCTCCCGAAGAGATTAATATATGCAAGGATAAAAATAAACGAATAACACGGAAGTTGTTTGTATAATTTAACTTTATTTTATAGACTTGTAAATTACATTATAATTGTTACACACTCAAACTCATTCTTCATTCGACAAATCAATTATGATTTTGTCCTATTGAAGATAGGCAGGCAGGTTAGATAGATTGTATTTCATGTCGTGCACATGCGAGAAGGAATTATTTAGGCAGGTGTGCAAGCTCGGTATCTTTGTCGAGTGATGCAAGCGATTTAATTTTTCCACATGTCACGAAAGATGATACAATTTTCTCACCACTAGAACAGCATCCCATCATTTTCACAATGTCCTCTAGACGAGAGAAAGAAATTCTGGATTATTTGTTGTGGTACAAGCTGCTTTTATAAACAGAAAATGGGTTAGCCATGGTGCTGGGCTTTGCAGAGGATTACAGGCACGTAATTATTAATTCCAACAAGAATTAATCATTCTATTAACCTATGCGCCAGTTGAAATGCAACGCATTATACTTAATTCTCAAAGTTTTAAAAACTTAAGAACTTAATAAATAAAATATTCAATATATGAAAATATATTTGTACATAACATCGTATTCGAACAAGTTTTGAAAATATTTGTAACCGAGGACAGATCATGCACCATGGTTATGTTTGAAAATTTCGCCACTACATTTTAGGTATTCCTCTTTAATACAATGTGTAAACTGACATAGGGGTGCAAGTAATCTAAAATTCTGTTTTCATATTCGAATTTATATAAAAAAAAAAAAAAAAAAAAAAAAAAAAAATTGGACTGTAGATACATCACACAATATGTGTTCAAATTTTTTTAATACATAACCTTTTTATAATCATATGGATACGTAAAATATTATTCATAAGTTTCTTCAAAATAAACATATTCGTTGAAATGTAATGTGCTATAGTTGACTTAAAAACCTTTCATGAAAGGTTTATGGCTTAATTGTCCAAATCACGTAGGACATGCATTTAATGACTATAGCTTCAATTGATAGACAATGGAAGTCAGCTATGCTTATAATTAGCTTAAGGCATAATTGACCATATGGCTCTGATCTGAATTTTGTGGGTATAACTTCGAAGGATGGAAAATGGTGCTAATTTATGCTTATAAAAAGGTTTAAGGCATAATTCAATTTTCATTATGGTGAGACTTGTACTTGTCTGATATGTTCCTATTTCCACGTGTCTAAATCCAGTAGTCGTTGAATGATGTCCAGCTGTGCCTATAAGTTCGTGCGTGTCAGACATATACAAAATTCACTTACATGACCTGAGTCATCATTACTTTAAAAAACCCAAGATCATGCCTATGTCTAATAAAGTCGATATGGCAACGAATACATGCTAATAATCTAATTTTTTGGGGTCACATTAGCATTCTGCTGGAAAACACGAGCCCAAAAATGTATGAAACTTGGTATGTTTACGTACACAATCCTATGCTTATAAAATTCAGTATGGTGCTTGTCATTGCCTAATAATCACGTTTTCTGACATAATGTTTGAATTCTCTTTGATAGTACGAATCATAAGTATAAAGTAAATTATTATAGTAGCTAAATTAAAAGAGTACTTAGCATTGTTATGCATATGAAACATCTCATTGCTGATATGTTCTATTTTATGAATAAACCATCCTTCCCAACACGAGTTGTCATCTCACACTAATTATATATTTCCTCGCATCTCGAATAATCATGCATGTACTGTTCCTCATTTATATTAATAATAAATAAAACATTCAGAGTATTGGTTATAATTTGAATAATATGTGTTTACTAATTTGTTCTATCATTTCGATAGAGGCTTATCAAAGCAAAGTATATTTCCTTTTAGGTACATGACACATACGCTATCTGGCGAATTTACTATATTCACGTCTGTCATGTTTAAATACAATTTTATATGCTACTTTGCTAGACTGAATATTCAAGTTTTATTTAATTTTGGTTCGTTTTTGAAATATGTGACTCACAAATAATCATTTTCTATTTCATTCATATATTTTATTCGCATAGAAAATAGTCTACTAATAAATATGATTTTATACAGGAGTACTTCATTGACCTGTTTAATTTTCATCCTTACAAGTTAATTTGCTAGACTGTGTATCACTTTTTAATGTTTCAAAATAATTTCACACATAGTTGAATATCTTTATATACATAATTTCCTTAACAGTTACAATATACTTTCTTAAAGGAAATAAAACATTTTATGTACATAATTTTAATTTCAAAACATGTGCACTACTAATAATATTATTTTCTTGTTTGGAAAAATAAAGAAGTTTTGGGAGTAATCGCTTACCATTTAGGCAAATTTATCTGCACAGTCAAGATATAATGTTTTTGTAACCAAAAACGGATATTTTCTTGGAAATGAAAAATGTTATCATTTTCACATTATAAGTTACAGTTCGCATCTTCCCTCCATGCACTTATAAGTAATACAGAAAAACAATATATAAAGAGACATACACATGACATTTCTTCACAGAATCGACATTATAAATTTGTTCCAAACATACGTAACATTTTATCCAATTAACGTATTTTTATTTGATGAAAACAATTACTTGTTGCACTACATACACGATATATATATATATATAATTTTCTAAGTGCTTCTAATATGTCTTTACAAATTTTTTTCAAAACATCTTTCACGAATTTTTTATTACTGGCGAGGCTGTTGTGATTGTGATAGGACCTCTGCTAGTCACGACATACACTGATGATGGGAAACACAACTGCGCTAACTCTTCGCCGAGTTATGGCATGGATGGAAGTGTCGGTTGAGGCGAAGGTTTCTTCTTGCGAGAGGTCACAGGTTCGGTCACGCTGACAGTCTTATGTTTGCTGCTGCTGGATAGTTTTTGAACTGGTGCATTCACAGTAGCTGGTGACAGGTCTCCAGATGAAATGTCGATTGTGGCTGACGACTGGCTGGCAGATGGAATGGACTTGGCCACCACGCAATCTGGAGCATGCGAAGGTTTTATGTCTTGATTTTTGGCAAATGCAATAATTTCTTCGGGAGAACTCGGCAGCTGGGTCTCATATACACTGAAGAGCAAAAAANCAAAAAAAAAAAAAAAAAAAAAAACTGGTATAGGCGTGCGTATGCAAATAACAGAGGTATGGAACCAATCAGAGTAATGCAATGAGGTCAGCAGCTAGATAGTTTACTGCTGCTACAATGGCATATTATTAAGATTTAAGTGAGTTTGAACGTGGTGTTATAGTCGGCGCACGAGATATGGGACATAGCATCTNCAGGCATTAGTCGAGTCCATGTCACATCGTTTTGCGGCACTTCTGCGTGACCCTGGCGCGGGGAAAGGGGGGGGGGAGGCTACACGATATTAGGCAGGTGTACCAATTTTTTTGGCTCTTCAGTGTAGAATATGTAACATTGTCCATACCATGTGCAGTCCGCGATCTGTTGGCAGGGTTCAAAAAATGTAGTCTCATGGGAGTACAACGTATGGCCATCGCATACCCGCATCTATATATTTCTCATAATTGATAGAAATGTTTAAATTTTTATATTTGAATGTTATTGCTTTTAAGTTATTTTTCCAGCAGCACACTGTACGTCGTGCAAGACATCTTCTTGAATAGTGTGTTGCTGATGACTGGTGGCAGACTGTAGACCATGCAAGGTATCATATTGTCAGGTGTGTCGCCAATATATCCTGGAGCATTGTTTTAGTTTTATCTTATGTGACTACTATGTCACTTCCACGATTTTTCTAATGTGCAAGGATTTGACATCTATGCTGACCCTCCGACCTGGGGTTTATAGTTATTTCCTTGGGGGTTTCAAAATTATCCTGGGCTGTGAATGTGGAATGGTATTCATGTCGGTCACATATGCACTGCAGTTACTGGTGGTAGTATCGTACTTGGTTTTCATCATTTTTGCATTATCTCCAACTTCTCTTTTTCCCTATGTCTATCTTCTTTACCCTTTTCTTTGGCTGTCGTCTTTCTGTGCGTTCCTTTCTCCGCATTGATTATTTTTTTATGTGTTGTGGTTTTCATGTCAACAACGTTGTAAATCACCTTCGTAATATGCACTTGTACGGCAGCAGAGAGAAGTTCAAGAAACTGAAAATTCTGATTTTTCAAATAAATTTATTTAAAATTATATATAAAGGAAAACACAAATCTAGATAGTGCTTCTGCAAGGGTATGTTGCATAGTTCCGGTTCCAACGTCCGGGGAAGTGTATGCATGCGCTTGGTTTTAAGCCTCGTCCAAGAGTTCCAGTGCATGCGTGCAGTAAATGTGAGGACAACACAGGACTTCTACCCAAAGAAGACCATCTGTGAAGAAACTATTAACTGCATTATTGTTCAAGAATATATATTTGTAATAAGTAATTGTTTATATGAATTTGATATTCAAAATTACTTAGCGTGTTTTATTTCTAAGATATACAAGTTACCCTTTTGTTCACACACAGACAAGTAAAATAACTTGTTAACTGACAATTATTCATATGTACAAGTATATATAAAACGTTTTTACAAGTGCTTGGAAAATAAATGTTAAATGTTAGACGCTATTTTTCATTTGGGTGCTCAAAATGGAAAAAAAATATTGTATGTTTATAAAAAAATATATAATCAGGATTTATCACTGCAGTGTGTAAGGCACGGACTTGCTCCGACTTTCTGGTTTGTGGTAAACGTGTCATTGGGATGTGTTGTTGAGACCGAAATATTGGAAGCTAATGGTATTTCTCGCCACAGGGTGTTGTAGGTATGCACTTTTAATGTGTGGAAAGCACTATTCCATGCCAGAGTTGTCAAAATTTGACATTATGAACCCCGTACCTACTATCTGGAAGACCTGGATGGCCAAGTTATTCGGAGTGGCTTTAACAGT
The DNA here is from genome assembly GCA_002778355.1 of Clitarchus hookeri. Classification (NCBI taxonomy): domain Eukaryota; kingdom Metazoa; phylum Arthropoda; class Insecta; order Phasmatodea; family Phasmatidae; genus Clitarchus; species Clitarchus hookeri. The sequence continues at coordinate 165,288 of NQII01001074.1, read as the reverse complement.
GACTTAATACAACCCACAAAATTTCCCGACACTTATCTTGTAGAAAAAGTTTTGGAACGTAAGGGTAATAAATCTACGTTCGTTCGATGGGATTTACAGATAAAGAAGTTGGATTGACATGGATGCAATCACAGGTAAATAATTATGCATTTTTACAGCAAGTGCCTGCAAGTTTTAAGAAGATGGAAAAAACAGAAGACTGCACTTCAGTGTAAAATTGGTAAGCGGACAGAGGATGATTTTGTGAAAAACTAACAACAAGAAAAATGTAATATACTGTACAAACAAAAATTTATTTAAAACATTTTTTTTTCAGAGTAGGGTTGTTTTATTTTTAGGATTTTTAATTTTTACTTACTCATGGCTGCATGTCTTCTTCCTGGTCTGAGGTCTAATAGACATACCCATTCTTACACTGTTTCTGATTTATGTAATTAAAAGATTCAGAGCACAGGTTATAATTATAAAAAAAATGAAAAGTTATTTTCAGTGCCTTGTCAACATGCCTGCTGCAGGAGTTAACATATCAAACAGATACCTCTCATATAGATATACCCATGCCTATAACATTTGGGAAAATAATAATTTCCATATATATTTATGTATACATCATTTAAACATACTCTGGAACCCAGGTTATGTCTAGAAACAGGATGTCGAGGTGGAATGACAGAGTATGAACTGGAACATTCTTGAAACAAGGTGGTAGCATGGAATGATATAGCATGAACTGGAAAATTATAGAAAAAATATGGTGTCATGGATTGACAGAGTATGAAGTAGAATGACAGAGCACGAACTGGAACATTCTTGAAACAAGGTCGTGCTATTTTTAGACTAGCTCATAAAAGTATGGGTAAGGAAACTTTTAGCGGGAAATTTTGCAGATTTGCAGGGAAATTCTAGAAATTTTGAATGTTTTTTTCAGGGAAAATGAGAACTTTTTATGTCAAGTTCTGGGTCAATGTCAAATGTCAAGGTTACCTGTAGGTTAAGGTCAATGCTATCCAAGATGGCAAATGTAGGTCAAGGTCAAATGCCAAGGTCACATCTGGTCAACTGCTAGATGCCATATGGCTCCTATTCTTCTACGCCTTAGACCTGCGCCAGAACCCCCACTATCTGTCTAATTACACAAATTTAAAAGCTGTGGGCTTATATTTTCTGACTGATATTTTATAAATGGGGGCAGGCGTATACCAAACTTGACATTTTAAAATTATCTTTGAATTAATCACCTGCATATGGATAATATCTGCAGATTAAAATTATTTTATGTAATTATTTTTGGAAACATTTAAACTATATACAGAAAATTTGATATAAATCAGTTCTATGCCAAAAATAACATGGCATAAAATTTTAATTTTTCAGATACTTACGTTCTTACAACATTTTATGAGACTACATAACATGTCCCTAATATACCTATTCATTTCACTAAAAAGGCTTTTAATTTTCCTTCTATTTGCACATGCAGTTAGGGTGGCATAAGATGAACTTATTTCAAAAAAATTGGTTATCCTGAAGGTGTCATCAAAAGGGAACGTAAGTGGGTACAGGCACAGGACATGGTAGTACACAAAAAACATCTAAATATTGTACAACGCTAAGTATATATTCCAGGGGACCAACACTTGCAGGATGCACTTAGTATGGTTTTGGACAACTAGTAGCACGGAGACAGGCGACGATACGGTCGGCAATGGAGGCATACAGACATCGGATGTTCTCCTGGGGAATTTTCTGCCACAGTTGGTGCAACTGACCCTCCAAAAACGCCATAGTTACGCTGGCCAAAGTTACCGTCCAATCTGGTTCCAAAATATTACGATGGACGAGAAGTCTGGGGAACTTGCTTGCCAAGGAATCATGTTGATATCACGAAGGCAAGCCAGAGATACTCTTGCTGTGTGAGGCCGAGAATTATTATGCCAGGGACCACACATGGTCGCAGATCCTGGACTCATCGCCGCGCCATCAATGTTCCTTCAATAACCACCAGTGTGGTGTGGGAATCTTAGGGAAATGGCACCCTACACCATGACACCTCTCGTTTGGGGTGGTGTGCCACTCTACAATGAAGCATGGATCACAGCGCTGTCCAGGACGTCTCCAAACCCAAATTCGGCAGTCGTCTGTATCCAGACAGAACCGTGATTCTTCGCTGATGACCACTCGTCGCTTATCCTTAAGCTACTACGCTTCCCGTTCCCACACTATAAACTTGAATAAATGAGAATTGAGCCAAATCAGGGAAAACAGCGAGAATTGAGTAACTGGTAATCAGTGCCAGATAAATAATTAATATAGTGGTTGAATTTCACTGATTTATTTGCGATTTACCACTGATGTCAAGAATTTCACTGCTATAAATCACTTGTTCCTAGTTAATTTGCTTGATTCGCCGGTCAGCAGTAGCTCATCAACTGACTTTCAGTGAACGTTATTTCACTTATTGATATCACTGATTCGGATTTAGAGTGCAGCAGAAAGTCACACGTGCTCGGCGATGCTCAGGTCGTAACGACAGACGTCGTAAGGAACGCTGTGACGACAGATCCTGCTCTGCTAGTGGCCTGGATATGGTACTGGCGTACACAGGCGTATACACAGCTGACGTGACATGTCCCTGGATGGTGCGCAGCGAAGTCCGTAGAGTGCTTACAGCCTGTCGCACGATGAAACGATCCTCCCTGCTGGTGATCCGCCGGGGTAGACCCGAGCCTTCAAGACGGGTCTGTGTACCTTCCTGTTACCACTGCATCCAAAACCGACTGACAGCGTAGTTAGAACGGTTTAAATGGCGAGTAATGCGCCGAAATATCCAACCTGTCTCTCAGAGGCTTACGATGCGGACTCCCTAAAACTCATCCATCTGGGAAAAGACTTGTCGAATACGTTGTCGGGTCATGCTACGTGTTCTCTGAACTTGGCTCTGTGGCTCATGCTGTGTGTTGCAGTTATGAAAGATGGAGTGACATGTATGCCCCTTAGTGGCACATCCGCGCAAACAAACCTCATTAAACGTGAATGGGATACATGTCGGACTATGACGATACTGCGTGGCAATCTTCGTTATACTCGCGCAATTCGTTCGTGTTGATAAATTTTTTTTGCAAATGAGAATATTTTCCACCGTAAAACTCGTTGTCGTTGTTTGCGCATGGATACTTGGAATATCATATGGAGACATCACAACCGAATTTACCATTTAATTCCATAAACCAGATCCAACGAGGGTACACATTCTTCAATTAATGAAAAAACTAAGCGTCCAAGCAACTTGTGATTCCTGTATGTACACTACCAAGCATCTCACGACCATATGCACCATTGTGAACATGGTAACTTCCAGCGTTCCTTTAGCCACATCACCTTTTGAAATTATTTCTGGATTTAGAGTCTTTGGGATTAATCTTTTGAATCCAGGCATCTTTACCAATGCTGATTTCATCCCATCTTATGTCACAGACAGATCCGACATGACGCTACTGCCAATCTTGATGACCTCTATCCTTCATATTCACATACCCGTGGTTTACTTTCCGTTTCGTAGAGGGAATTGGCGTAGAGTGCGACGCCAGCTGCGCAAACCACTCTCAGTGCTCCAAAATAGGATTGCATTCTCGCCAATAGCACTATAAAAACAAACGCGAAGAGTATTTGAGGTTAGAGTACCTTTTACGTAAGTACATGGCACACTCTGTAGGAAAGGTTTTAAGTGCGTGGTCTAGCAGACATAAAATAACGTATACTGCGCCTCATCTAATCCGCGCCTCTTCTTAAGCTTATGAGGGGAAGGGATGAAGTGCTGCGACTTCACATGTATAGAGTTCAGGTATGTTTACGATGGAAAAGTGTACGTAATGAACTTATACGCATCAGAATGAAAATTGGTATTTTTACGAAACAGTGGAAGGTCATCGCGTACGTGTCGTGTACGAACATCCTCGACGTGTAGGCGTGTAGGCAATAGCGATATTTTATTTCGTGTTTTGTACGTAAGGCCTTCAGCCAATAAAACTGAAGGATAAAACAAGAATAAGAAGTAGTTTATTGCATAATAGAAAACCTTATTTCTAAACGAAATCATATATTTTTATTTCCCTTTGCAAATTTAAAAATACGTCTAAATTGTATGTAATAAACGAATTGAATTTTAATTTTTATTTCATTATCATATTTGGTGTTATATTATTGAAAAATTATATGCAGTAAGTACTGGTAGCATAAGGATTCAAATAAAAGGAAATTAAATACTATTTGCTAATAAATTACTTCTTGAATAAAACCAAGTTAATTTTTATAGTTGTGCGTGATTGGTTGAACATCAGACGAGTACATTCACTACGTTACACACATTTTTGTAATATTTCTACGCAGAGATCTCTTACGTACACGAAATGGATCGTGAATCGACCTTCACGCTGACCTTCGCAGCCCCGACCAATCAGCGTATGCGTGCCAGTTGGATGGGCAATGGCTGGGGAAGTCTTCACGCCGCGCGTTCCAAACATTTTGCTAGGCTACGTGGGCTTTGAAACATTTTTACACTTACTCCGACTTTGTTTTACTGCAGCCAGAATACGCCCAAGTGAGTCAAAATAATTTATTCGTGTAAAAGGTAGGGTCTGGTGAAAAACCAAACGTAAAAATACACGTTTTCCAGTGTTGACCACGTGATGTTGATTGTTCTATAGACCATGGATGAATCAGAGTTTACAACGTCCTGTAGCAAGAAACAGCTCAATTTTAATTTATTTGAAGGTTTTAAAAACAGACATTAAGATACTAACTATTTTTACGAGATTTATTTCATGCCTTTACCATTAATTGCCACAAAAAAAATTCGTCACTACTGCGAAACAGAAATTTTCTCTTTCCATAGTAAAACAAGAACGGAATGCCCACAATATGCTTTTTGAAGATAAGATGCAGTTTCAATTAAATTTGTCGCAGCATATAATCCTCTGAATTCTTCGGAAGGATATCCAGCGACGTACGAAAATTGTAGTTGGAGGTTGCAAGTTTAAATGGTAATGTCGGCCTCTCAACGTAACGACCCAATGTAATTTTTCCTGTATGACTCCGCAGTGCAGACTTTTAAGAAAACAATAGTCTTCTAAGCGTTTTAATTTCTGAATTTTCTCAACATTTACGATTTTTTTTTAACCTTCGCGGCTACATTGAAATTACGCTTGGCTGATATGTAACGGCAAGAGCTCATTTGAGGTATGTATGTAGACTGTCAACCGTATCGCTTCCTTTTTAGCAAACAATTCTCAATCAATGTATGGCTATTAGTAAGAAAAATATGAATTTAAATGAGCATTTTTTACTTTTACGATATCTAGCTGTTAACTCTATGGTTCGATGAGGATCAAACCCAAAGTACCGTGGCTATAAAGATAGGTAAAAAATAACCTTAGATATTACAGCAATGGTCTGTATATGCCACCAAACTGTTTGCAGGGCTTCAATTAGTTACGTTTAATTAAAACATAATACATTTCTGAGGAGTGCCAGCTTGTAAACCGTGTAAAGAAACTTTTCGCATATTCATATAAGAGCCAGTGTCTCTTTTTTTTTTCTCTAAAGAGCGTCCTTTGAACAGTGCAACTATGTATGACGTGTGTTTTCGTGATTATTTCGGGTTATAAAAATTCCGGCATTGAAGCTTTAAAGCAGGCTAGAGGCTGCAGTACAGATTTGTCTTTATTACCGCATCGTAAAATGCTACGGCCACCAACGAGGAGCGTCGACGATGAGAAGCCTGACTGCCAGCTCAGCAAATAATGTGCTTGTCGGTTTGTGTCGCCCATTTCGCTCCCGCGCTTCTAAGCCTCGAACACGCAAAATACCTCCATCAGGTGGAGCCCTTAAAAGCTTAAGATTGTTCTTCAGGCACTCTGCGTACCGGGAATAGGATGCAGCGGAGGCTTTCCTTCATCCAGATCCATCCCACTAAAGGAGGTGGGTGAGGTGGCCAGGGCCATGCTTCGGTCGTCCATACTCCAATATTTATTTACCCTACAGTGAAATTATTGCTCACACCGGACTCGGATGGGAAACAAAATTGACTTTAAATGTACTAAATAAATTAAACTGTTAAAGAGTAAACTTCTGAGCCTGAAATAAAATGTGAAAAAGTAATCTGGCTGAATGAAGCCGGACTAAAAATGCAGAACTGAATTTTGGTAAGTGTTTAAACCATAGGACAAAATATTAGTGAAATCCCTCTTTTTTTAAAGAATGAAATTAACAATAATTTGTGTAACCTTTTTGATTAGAGATAACAATTTCACGAGTTCACTTCAGGACAGCTTAAACATAAAAAAAACCATATATGTTTGTTCTACTTTCGTAATTGGATCGCAGTTTATTATATACACGGCCTCGAGGACTATGTCAGCAGGCAGATTACAAGAACTCAAGAACAAAATTCCATGCTTATTAATTAAGAGAAAATGTGGATACTTTCTTCAGCGTTAGCCACTAAGCAAATGTCTGAAGCTCGATTGCAAAGGGCTATGGAGTGCAGTCTGCAACTACAAGTAATTGAATTCAACGATTTTTTGTTGAATGAACATGTAATACTCAGAGAGAATTTTAGGATGCTATAAATATACTTGCAACTATTTACACATTCTTCGCAAAAATTCGGACGGGTCATTTTCTCTTTTCCCGTAATCGATTCATCGCCAAACTTGACGCAAAAATGTATTACTATCGAAATAAACTAGAATAACTCACAAGTAGTATAATTTGAAAAAGTCGGGCCTAAGGGGGCTGGAGGTCAGGAGCCGGAGCTGACATCATGTTTTGTCATTCCCGTTGGTGAGGCCTTATTGGATCCAGGTGACCTTTACCTTTGACTTTGACCCCATGCTCATGACCTTGAATAACCGTGAAAAATCCAAAATTAAAAACAATGTAAAAGTTAAAAAAATTTCCAAAAATGCATAAAAATTACTTTAAAAATTATTGAAATTTTTTAAAAAATGTATAAAAAAATTAAAATTTTGAATGTTTGGGAACAGGGGACTCTGAAAAGGAGCCAGGCACCGTTCAAGTTCTGTCATTTCGGTCACCCAACCGACATATTGAATCTGGATGACATCAACCTTAAACAATAACCTTGAACTTGACGCCGTGTCCATGACCTTGAATGACCTTAAACCCAAAATCACCAAAAAATTCCAAGACAAATTATAAAATATCAAAAAATTTATAAGCAATTTTTAAAAAATTTAAAAAATTATTTCAAGATGTACACATAGGAGGTCTGATATTTGGTGACAGATGGATCAACAACATGTTCGTGACTTCATTAACAAACTTTTTTTCGAAGTGAAAATGTTTCTTTCCTTAGTGTCAGACACATTTTTGTCCCAAAATCGATTGAATCTATTTAGCTCCATTTTTGGATGGCAGGACGAAGATTTTTCCGGATGTTTCTGTCTGGAAAGTATTTTGTACTATCAAATTTCGATTCGTTTGGCCCTTTTTAAATAAGGGGTTTGCAGGCTTGGTATTATTTTTTTTACAATAAAGACGCCGATTGACAAATGAACTTACCAAGAAATTAAGATTTGTGTAGAGATACATGAGGCAGTTTGGCTCCTGTGTATTAGGCTTTCTATGATCTCACAGCGAGGACAACCTGCCATGAAAGTGTGTGATTCCTTTCTCCCACCCATTGGGCGGTTGTAGCGCGAAAGGGCTTTGGCTAAGAGCGCTACGTAAAAAATTACAAAATCATGACCGCAAGGTCTTTAAACAATTGTATTGTGAGGACAACCAGTGAATTGTAATAATAATAATAACAATAATAAAATAGTTACCACTTTGGGAACAAGATGAAAACTTAATTTTATGTTCATATTAATGAACTGCACTAGCGTTTACAAGGAACGGTTATAGGAAAAATATACGGGGAGAACGACTTCCAATTGTTTTGTATTGTATTGTGTTGGTAAGGGCTTATTAACGCCACTCGGTGTTTGCCTGAAGGCTTATTAGGGGACGGTTTATAAACTAACTTATGACTAAACTTAACCTAACACCCATGCATTAGCTAGGATTCGAACCCAGAACATCGCGCACCAACAGACTGCGCCACGGGAAGTCGGCACGTCCAAGTGTAATCGGCCAGGATACAGGCCACGAGATCACGAATGCGAGTAAAATGCACTACCGGGTATCACGCATATCCAAAAACATACGTATTTCGTCAATGAACATATGAGAAAGGTTTTGGTCGACGCTCAACTGCTAGGTCTTGACATCGTTGAGGGTGAAATTAGGTGAAGTAACTCCAGTAACGGCAATGTCCGCCACATTTCCTACATGCGAAAATCCAGACGGCACCACCGGGAATCGCACCCGGTTCAACCTTGACGGGAGGCGAGTAGTCTGACTACTACATCACCGCGGCCCCCCAGTGAACAAATGACAGCGACCTGAGTGTGAAGAGGACTATGAAACGAACAGATTTCCCCCATAGACCCGAATTAATCTACCTAGAGCTACGTTCACCTTTGAGGCCCAGAAGCACGGGAGCGACAAGGGCGACAATGCCACACGCATCCAGCGCGCCATCACCGCTACGCGCAAGACTCTGAACTGGTGTACAATATTTTCTTCGTGTTGCGTGTACCTATTGGACTTCAAAAGGTAAACCTTATCATTTTATCGGTGGAAAGTGCGTAGCATGGTTTAATGTAGGCTACTATCGTAGTTTCACTAGTGTCCGGGTAGCACGTTTTAAGATAAGAGCAGTCTGGAAAAAGCCATTTTTAACAACGTTAAATGGCTTCATAATAATATTGATAGCATACGTGATATTTTGAAAGCACCATTCCGTCCTCGCCTATGTTTTCATTACGTAGTTAAATATATGGGGACACGTTTAATACGACAATCAAAAAATACATTTTTCAAAACATGCTGCAAAACAGTTTAAGCTCCAGTTAGGCAACCGTCATAAGAGAGATCAGTAATCGCCATATTGGATTTACACCCCCTTTCCCCACCATAATTTCCCTTTCACTTGTTTTAACGAAAATTTTCAAACGACGCAGCATAATTGAGAACTTCTCAAATTTAATCAAACCGTTACACTATCATTGCTTTGTAAAATTTTTAACGGTTAATTGCGAACGAAATAAGTGAATTTTCCTCGCACGCGATTACAAAAATAACACTAACGGCTGTTCACAATAAACTGAGCACTTTTGAAAGCACTGCTTAAGATCTACTTGAATGTCCATTGCGAATTCTTCAACCATATGTAAAACTAACATTGTCAAGTTCCGGCCACTTTATTCATACGTCGGTAAAGTGAAACAGTGAAATTATAAAAAAAGTGAACATATCACTAATTTGTTATTTCTTTCATTTAGATATATTAAAAAAAATAGAAAGCGAAAGTAATAATTTCAGTATTCAGAAATGTTTCCATAAAACTTTTAATTCAAAGTTAAAGCATGGAACTACTTTCCCTTCGTGGTTACCAAATTTACTGAGCGCATGCTGGTCATCGTGCTCGTTAAAATACAGAGTGCGTATAAGAGAATATCCCAACTTTGAAGGTCTATAATATCAAAACCAAACAACCTACAACCTTGATTGAACAATCAAATGAACCGTGGAACCATGAAGTTTGTTTACCATACAGTCATAAATGTGCAATGTGACCACCATGACAGGCCCGAACAACATCTACGTGATAATCAAACTCGTTCCACGCTCTTGTCAGTATGTCCGGTTTTACGGTTTGGATGGCATCCGTAATTCTCGTTTTGAGGTTGTCAATGTTAGCCAGTAATGGTAGACAAAACACTTGATCCTTTATGTACCCCATAGAAAAAAATCGCACGGGGTAAGATCCGGGCTTCTTGGGGACCAGTGATGAAGAGGCTTGTCACAAGCTGCTCCTCGACCAATCCAGCGTTGCGGCAACGTCTCGTTCAGGTATCCGCAAACAGCTAGGTGCCAATGGGGTGGCGCACCAGTCTGCTGGAAAATGAAGTCCCCTGCCACCTCTTCTAACTGAGGAAACAACCACTCTGTAAGCATGTCCAAATAAGGGATTCCAGTAACAGTGGGATCGTGAAAAAAGAAAGGGCTCAAAACAGTGTCTTTGGATACAGCGCAAAACACGCGCGCTCTTGTTCGGTGGTTTCATGTGGAGGCTCCTGACCCCATATCCGCACGTTGTGCCGGTTCACCTTACCATTTGTATGGATCGTCAATTCATCGCTAAAAACCAGTTTAGACATAAAGGCATCGTCTACCTCGTTCTGGGCACATAAAGGAAATATCAGACCGTCCCCTTCACATTGACGTGTCGAATGCGAGCTCGCTACCCCCTCACCACCTCAAACCGAGAGTTACGAACGCCATCCAAACCGTNCCACCTAAAAACCAAGAGTTACGAACGCCATCCAAACCATAACACCGGGCATGTTGACTAGAGCGTGGAACGAGTTTGATTATCACGTAGATGTCGTTCGGGCCACTCATGGTGGTCACATTTGGACGTTTATGAATGCATGGTAAACATACTTCACGGTTCCACGGCTGATTTGATTGGTCAGTCAAGGTTGTAGGTGGTTTGGTTTTGATATGGTAGACCTTCAAAGTTGGGGTATTCTTTTATACTCAACCTGTATATGCAAATAGGGACAGTGAGAGTTTTCAAAGATTGATTTCAAAAGTGCTTACTTTATCGTGAAAATCCTTTAATGTTCAAACAATCCCGACTCAGAAAACGTACACAGCAATGCCCTATGTCCTGCCGATCAGTTGAATTTATTAGAAAAGCCTGTAATTCTGGTTGTTAAAAAATTTATATGAATCCAAGATGAAGGGGACTGATTTCTCTTAAGGGCGTGTGTGAAGAGGCAGAGAAGAAGGGGCATTACCAGCACAGCTCGATGAGTCGGTCCTCTTGCGTGACGTTCTTCCGACTCATCTCGTCCCTGACGAGCTGCACGAAGCTCTTGGCGCAAGTGTCCCAATCGGCGGAGATGCCGCGGTAGCAGGTCGTGTACTTGAGGTAGTCTGCGAACACAAACGAGGTTTTCACCCCAATGCCACAGTAAACTTAATTCAACCTTGAATTCAACTTGTTATAACAATCCTGTCAGCTAACATAAAGTTTGCTGTGCAAGCTAATAAGCTTGATCCAACAATTCACGACTCAAGCTTCTACAAAGTGCCCCGGTGGTGTAGTGGTCAGACTACTAGTTTCCCACCAAAGCGAACCGGGTTCGATTCCCGACGGGGTCGCTCCCGGATTTTCCCACGTAGGAATCGTACCGTACGATGCCGCTGGTCAGCGGGTTTTCTCGGGAATCTCCCGTTTCAGCAGCCCTTGCATTCCGGCGCCGCTCCATATTCACCTTGATTCACCCTCATCACTTCTCAAGACCTCGATGTTAATAGCCGCTTAAATCTCCCTACTCAACTCCGTTTGTAAGACTTGCTGCAAGCTTGCCTTGAAAGCAGCTATAATTCAAGCCATCTGCAAGATAGTCATGTCATGTGCCAGTCCCGAGAAATTTGTCGTGAATCAAGCTTCAATAACACGTGATGTGACAAGCTGTTCGGAAAGGCAAATGCAAGTCAAATGGCGATGTTGCCGCACGCTTACATACTATCTGGGACGCTCCCTAATGTTGTCCAAAGAAACACGCTCTCACAGGAGAGACGAGGGCTGTGTCGGAATTGTACGCCATCCGCAAATGGCGTCGCCGACATCTGGCAATGAAACGCTCTCGTGGATCTACTGTCTAGAGGCAGGGATTTTATGGGCGAAATTCAAAATAATATGAAATTATATGTACTTCACTATTTCACGTCATATTTCGGTAACATCCGGGGTGTCATGAGCCGTGACCATACATTTATCTACAGAATATGTAAATATACGGAGGATAAATTGGGTGGCGATTACTTTGAAGTGGGCGTACCCATCCGTTGGTCGTGTGGGATGGCCGAGTGTGTAGGGGGAGCCCAGAAACCGAGTACCTGGTGGGGTAGTCATGACGGCTATGGAATGATTGCTCCAGTTGGGCCTAACCCTGGTTACAGGCTCTAGTGGCGGTGACCGGCGCAAGTGTAAGAGCTCGCTAGTCGAGCTCCGGTGGGAGCCGCTCATAGGAACTAGTGATCCCTGGGGCGTCTCCCTGCCGTCACGAAAAGCTTCCAACTCATCTCCATTAATGGGGCAGTGATGCGAATATATAGCCTAGCACTGCTCAAGTCCATCTCCACCTCCTCGCGGTATGGGCTGGTAACATGGGGGCCGCCCCATGGCTAACGGAGTGAGGACGATTGAAGGCGGTGACGGCCTGTCTGTGCACAGATAATCAGTCACGGCGAGGTTATGTGCAGTCTCCAGAGGCTGTATATATTCTTCGCCTGGCGGTGAAGACCCGCGAACCGAATTGCACTCCCAAGCTGAGCCTTGACTTGTGGCAGGTCGGGGATGATCTCGGGGTGGCGGGGAGCTGATGAAGGGTCTGTCTGGCGTCCTGGAGGGACTGGGCTGCTCTGGGTGAAAACTCAGTGTGCATGTCTGAAAATTGTGGGTACCCAGGGGATCAGTGTGAAAGCCCCGGCTTAGGCCGTGCTGATCGCGGGTCAGACTCTGGGTGGCAGTGGTTGAACCTTCTGCTTAGAAGTAGATCTGGAGGTGGGTACTTGCCTGGAGGGCGGGCATCTTGAGTACTGGAAGGGTCAGTAGCTGCTGCCATGGAACGCAAGCGTGCTGATTCGCGCTAGGGTGCCAATTTCGAAGGGTTGGTGCTCATCAACGAAGGGTCGACAGTCTGGTCCGCCTAGTATGAGGACTCGTTCACAAAGCGGGTTTGTAGAGTGAGGTTATCACTCGGCCCCATCAAGGTGGCGCGTGCGGATTCAACTCTGCACGTTGCTGTTGACAGGTGAGGTGGAACCACTCTCGGGTGGAGAACATCCACCCACTGCGATTGGAAAGGGCGTTACTCTTTATATTGGCAGTATTCAACTACTGTCAATTAGAGCACTGACCAAGCTCAAATCAACCGAGGTTACGGACACAGTCCAAGTCTGTGGGGAGTGCGCACCAAAACAGCCTGGTGTAATAATGCACATATTTTCTCTATATGTTGCAAGTCTGATGTCACAAAACGACGACGGTGTGAAAGTTATGGGAAGTCCTGATCGCACTCCCCTAGTAATAATGCTCTGAAAGGTATCTACTGCTATACCTTCACGGATCAGGCGCAGGAGGAGCAAATCTGGGTCGAACAACAGAGCCACAAGTTTGGCGAAAACATGTTTATTCTTAGTATGTGCTCTATGATTATAACATGAATTCTGCGTTATTTTGGTCTAACATCACATCGAAAAGTTTTTAAAGGTTTCTAACATCAGTAATACACGAATAAATGACTTCTGCACTGTAAGAAGTCTAGAATAGCATTAGGTTAAAGCATATCATGGTTAATTTTTGTGTCCTAATTAACGCGTGCGCATTAGCAGTCAGTGATCATGACTTTCATACTCGGTTGTTGTAGCTTTGAACTCCTTGATTTAAGGACACACAGTTACGAAATGCGAAAAAAAAAGTCAGCCAGTAAAAAAAAAAAANCCAAAAAAAAAAAAAAAAAAAAAAAACAAATCATAGTTTTTCTGTTTTGGTATACAACTACCACTGAATAATATTTATACGAAAAATCACTGCCTCTGACCAAACCAATTAGGCCATTTCATAACGTGAGCGTGACGTGTTCAACGACTACAATATAAAAGAACCCTTACTGGGGTCGCTGTATCTGTGGAATGCATTCTTTGCCATTAATGCTTTGACACGGACTGTACTTTATTAAGCTATAACGTCGAGAGCTCTTAGGTTGCACGGCGGTAACTGCCATGTCAGAATTTAATTTATACGGTTTTTAGAGTTGCAACTATTTACCAGCTGGAACGTGAAGCACGCTCCAAACTTATTTCTGTATAACGTCATCTAGTAACACAATTACTTAATAAAATAAAATATTATTAATATTAAGTGTTATTTATAAAACAAAGCTCACGTCTTAAAATAGCCAGAAGTCCATACTTTACACGGGATTCGAACCCGAAACAACAAGATCAAAAGGTGAAACATCAGCCAAAGAGTTAGGTGCCAGAAACAAGTAATTTTGTGTATGATTATGCACATAATACATTTTCACATCCTGTCTACTGCAATTATTATGTTTGTTAGGGTAAATGCCAATGGCTACCAGTAAAATTGGAATATTTCTGAAAACCAGCATAATTTTTATGTGCTGTTAAATTCTGAAAATTGTTTTCTTGATCCTGCGAAGGAGGAATAATCAGGAACGCTTGTCAAACAGTCGGTAGACACGCCAACTGGCCGTTATTACGGCATCGCATGTGCTATATTTTACGGTATTTTTCTTGCCCCGTGCAATTACGTCGGAGGAACTGCGTGTTTTCTCGCATACCAAGTGGAGCAAGCCAGTAATTGTTGCTCCAACCAGTGTTCGCAGTGCCTTAAGCCATTCGGTCTCGTCACAGAATCCGCAAGTACGCAGACGTGAAGCGGTGTCGTAGTTCTTTTTGTATAAGTTTGCTCGATATCCGAATGGTGCGTGACGCTCTAGGAACGGGCCTAACGTCAGGATGGTTTCTTCATAATGTAGCCGATTTCCTACTAGTTCAACTAGTGTGGGTAGTTGGGGCTCAGGCGCTTAATCAGCGAACGAAGTCCTGCCATATTAACGGAGAACGAAAGTTGAACTAAAGAAACACCAACTTGTTTTACTTGTAACAGCGGATGTCACGATAAAGTTTTTTTTTCAACAACGCAGTTAAGTGAGTAATTTCTACACCGTATTTTACCAAGTTTAATCATAAATATTGATGATCAGTTATCCACACATGGCAACTGTGATAAAGCGATGGATTACTGCACAAATATGGCTACCAGTGATGAAAAATTATCCTTGATTATAGGCAGAAAGAACCCATGCACATAGTAACTATGGATGTGCTGCAAAGGCGTATTCACGCCGACAGGCTTTTGCATGATCGGAATGAACATTTAAAAACAATGAGCATACACAATATTACAGTTAAATGGTCACGAACAGATTATGGATAACGAAATATGACTTAATAATATATCAAAAATTGGTTACAGCCGGGTAGAAGAGTAAGAGGATGTTCTTCGAAGATCCGATCAAAAATAATAGCCAAATGACGACTGGGCGCTGTAGCTGGCAGAAGGGATTACATGACAACCGCTAATGGAAGTGGAGAAGCCTTCAAATTAAAACAGTTAAGCGTTTTATCATATTGTTACGCACTCAATGCTTGGCATCTCGCGCGAGCGAGTGGAAGTGAAGGACAGCAGTCATATGATAGTGAGCGGCCTACCATAAAGGACGCCGTCACACATACCAATAAACTTATCGCAGCTTGCACCTCGCTGGCCCTGAGAAGCTCATATTTCTCCATTTATCACGCAGGAATGTCGTCGTCATCACCATTACTTTTTCCAGAACATCATGGATTGCCGAGAACGTTCTAGATGGCACATACCTCAAGTATAAATACCACATGCGGGCCTCTGAGGGGGCAGTGATTAAGAGCCAAGAGTATGGCGTCTCGTGCGACTTTAAGCGACAGTTGGGCGATTTCGGAGCGGCGAGGGACGACTGCAGCGATCCTCGAGAGTGCGTCGGCGAGCTTGGGTGCAGTGAAGAGTGGGACTGATATGCGGGACTGTGGACTGGATGCGTGAGTGAAAAGACATTCAGGACGATGGAAATAGACAGTTGGAAATAATTGGAGCTGTTTAAGATACATTAGCAAGAGTAAAGATTGTGAAAAAAGGCTTTAATTGAAATTAAGATAGTAATTAAATATTGCGTTCAATAAGAATAATAAATGTTAATACGATGCTGAGACTGGCAGATAACAGATATTTGCCTGTTTGTAGTATTGAGAATAAACATAATTATTGAATTTAATTCTTTTATTTTTATTAAGATCTCCATCCCTCACGACCTCATATACACCTCTCAGGCGACTTATGTAACAATATTGACAGTGTTTGTGCACAAAGAAAGGACAACGAGACAACGCCTCCTTCAGAAAAGGAGCTCAGAGTACTGTATTAAAAAAAATACAGACATTAGACTACAATTTATTTGACATGCCCTAGAGGATTCTGTGATAAAACTAAACACGTAATAATAAGAGTGATCAACCAGCATACAACCAAGTCAAGGATAAAAGTGATTTATACTGCTGCAGCAGCCAATGGACGAGTCACAACGGCTCAAAAATTGCACAGGATTGTGATATATAGCATAGACCACTGAACCCACGGAATTCAAGGGAGTATACAAGTTGGTTATGGTATATTTGTGACCTAATATCCTAGAATATTGGAAGCATCTAGCGACATCGACCTTGCAGTTATTTAAAAAAAAAACACTCTACGACAGATGTGTCTCTGTCTGAAGAGACTTGGGTAAGCCAGAATACAGAATCAGTTAGTTCATCATTAGAACGCTCAAAATTAAAGCAAATATTTTGTAACCATATAATATTTTCTAAAGGGATTTTGATAAACAACCATTATTTTTCTTAGCTCGATAGCCGCTAATAGTGATTTATAGCAGCCCTTTTAAAGAATCCATTTAAGATTTTTACATAATAGATAATAAACGTGGAAGAATAGTTTCTGTATTTAAAATGGCGAGAGCTGCTAGGCAATGAAGGTGTTGTAGATATTTTGAAAAAGAAATTTTTTTTGAAGAGCGCAGTTTCTTTTTTATATAGCGAGCTTTCAATTTAATTTCCCATTTTTCCAACTATGGTCAATTAAGTTAAGTTACAAAGCAATAATTTACGATATTATACCCCGACAGTCAACATGTACTGTCAAACAGCGCTAACCATTCTATTGCCCAGAACTAACTAAATATATAAACAAAGCATAAATTCACATATTCGGTATATTTATAGAGCCGCGGTGGTGTAGTGGTAAGATTACTCGCCTCCCAGCATGGCGAACCAGGTTCGATTCCCGATGGATGCACACCCAGATTTTCGTACGTGGAATAGTGCCGGACGATGCCACTGGTAGGCAGGTTTTCTCGGGGTCTCCCGTTTCTCCCGCCCTTGTATTCCGGCGCTGCACCATGTGTGTATCAGGAGATGAGCTTATGAAGTGACACTAAATAGGCGCTAGTGCAGATATACTTTAGAATTCGAGGCCGGGGTCGGTTGAGCTCCTGTTAATCGTCGTGTTTCGTTGTGTTCATGCCGTTTACGTATAAGCCAATTAGCCTAAGTTATTTCTCAAAAAAAAAATCACGTTTGCTAAAAATACAGTAAGTTCTGTTATTACCCTGCTTTCGGAAGGTAAGAAAACCTTATGAGATCACTTTCCTGTCTGTGTGAGAGCGTAGTGTGTAGTGTCTATGTATTTCTGTATGTGTACCTGTGTTTGTATGACCCCCCCTAAAAACTTTTGAATGAGTGAACCAAATTTCACCAAACTCGGTACACATATAATATTTAGTAAGGAAATATGACTTATATAATTTTAGACAACGCCGACAGTTTACTTTCAAAATGGCGTCCATTTTAAAATTTAGGGTGGTATGTCATTATAGGAACCATTCAACCGATTTAAACCAAATTTTGTGCGTTGATTGACAGCGCATTATGCAAGCATTGAATTGAATGATTAATATAGTTTTGGTAAGCCATTTTGGAAGATAGCACTACATGAAAAAATTAAGCTGTTATGTTATATCACGACAACTACTGGACCGATTCTTGCCAAACTTGGTATGTAAATATTACTGTGGTAGGCTAGGTAAACATATGCAATTTAAATTGATAAAGAAATTATTTTCAAAATGACGGCTCTGTAAATATTTAAAGTTAGTAAACCCTATAACTCAAAGCATTAGACTGATGACATCCGAAGTTAATGCTCTGAATCCTACCTCTGTAATGCAATTGGTTATCCGCTAGTTGATAAAGAACGGGGTTTTCTGGGTTGGAGTCCCGGGTGAGGCACGTGTGTATCTATAATTGTCTCACTACTGTTGCATATGTTTTAGGTTTCATCTCTAATGATATTGCTGTCAACGATACATCAAGGCCTTCCTACCAACTAAGCTTTTAGGAACTTCATTGAACATTATTTGCACCCATGTGTAGGAAAGCAGGATCATTAATTATATCAGTGACATATTTTTTTCCCCTTTTGTGATGGTGTAGGGGTGGAGGCAGGGAGAACGTGTCGATGAAATAAGAGCGGGATGTGAGAGAGGTGGTGGCTAGAGTAGGCGGGGTGGTAGAGTGTGTTTGGTCTACAAAAGAACAAAGGGGTTGAAATACTATCTGATTCCAGGAGTATCAGGCGCAGAGCGGGGCAAGGGCAAATCCCACTAGTGCCTCATTCCCTCTCGTTAGGTACGTTACTGCGGGCGAGCGACCCAGAAGGAAGGACAACGAACTGCCAATAGCAGTCGGGGCGCTGGGCAATAAGTTGCCAACAGCTGCGCTGGAGGTCGGCGAAGCAAAGTGCCAGCACGGCAAGTCCGGCGAGAGTAAACACGGCCGGGATATTTCAGGAAGATTGGCGTGGCGGCCTTCACGTTGTTTGCACTCGCGAGCTGCAGACCGCACCAGTAGGCACTGCCCGTCACTGGGGCAGCAGCGACTGCACGAGGGAGAGACTGCCAGCTGCAGGCCGCTGACTGCGTTATTTACCTTTCCAAGTTGTTAGGCTCCACTGCAACGGGCGAGTTGCATGAAGCTCTGGTTCGTGGCTAGGCCATTAAACAGTAATAAGATAGCTTCCAGCAGGAGAAACGTTGAACCAAAGGAACACCGCCGTTGAAAGATTTTTTTTGGCGATTTAAGAAACTTTTTACCTATAATATAAAATAAACGTGACTACAGAACAGTTCACAAATAGTTACAGTTAAAATAAAATAAAAATACACATATTCACTGTAACTTCTTAATTTGTAAATTTATCTTTGAATTAAATAAGTTTAATTGGTTAAACAGTAACTAGATATATGTTTATAGACTGCCTGCATTTCATTACAATGCGGATATCTGAATTATTGGTAATATTTGGTCCCTACTACACTTTCGAGAACGACTGCAACCGGTGTGCCGTGTTTCACCAATAAAGTATTCGAAGAACTTATTTTCAAAAAGGAATCTTCTACCACTGAGGCATGCTATTTTGCTTTCTTGTCTTGATATAATACATTTTAATAGGAAAATCGTGTTGTATGGTAAATGCCACAATTTGTAGTCAGGCATCCGAGTACATTCAGTTAGTTTCACGAGCAGAATTTCAGGAATATTTTCGTGGTAAAATAAGATAATATGGCGACAGCAATAGTGAACTAAATTATTATTATTATTATTATAGTATTACTGAGCGAGCGACACAGTGGTAACAGACTTAACTCGCATTCTGGGGGATCTGTAATTTATATTCGGTTCGGCTATACTGATTTTGGTTTACTAAGGTTTTCCGAGATCACTCCAGGCGAGGGCTGGAATACAGGCTGTGACCGATTTATTTCCAGTTTTTGATTCAATAACAAGACATTAAAGTATATATACATAACTTATAATCTTATACACAATAACACTAATTATGTATGGCTGTATATATTGAATTGGTCGAGCCTATGTCATAAAGTTAGTATTTTACATTCAATAACGAAACGTTTAGTGTTAGAGGAATTTGGTTCAAATGAGATAAATTAAGTTTCGCAAGTGACGTTCTCAAGCCAAGGTTGCTGCCTGTCCTATCTCAGTCGTGAACATGATATCCTTCTCTAAGGACCACTGGAAAATTAAAATATTTTGTTGAAGGAGAAAAATTCTAACATTGAAGTGCCGAATGCTTAAGAAAATTTGTACTCGCACATAGAACAGTTCGTCCTCTTGCTGCTCTAACTGACGCTCAGATATTATGCGCTTGCAAAAATGATTGTGTGGCGTAGCACAAAAAACTTATGTAAGTGAGCCACAACTAAAACGTAAACGGTACGGCACACACGAACGCGTAAAATAAGGTTTTCGGCTTCGTTCTTCTCTCAGCAACCGGTCAGCGGAACGTAAGGCTTATGTCGTGCAGCACAGATCCGGCGCGCACGTGCGGCGGCCGAACACGAACTACACGCTAACGGAAATTAAAAACGGACTTCAATAGCAGCATTTACGTTGTCTAGCACGTTCTCGAAACTACCCAACGGGAAGTAGTCGCTACGGAGTACCTGCAGACACCACGGCACCGAGAACCTCACACTGCAACACAAGAACGAACAAACGTAGAGCCATTAGCATAGATTACAGAAAAATGTAATATATTGATGTTCGGGTGCCGCTTACGAATAATGACCGCTAACTGCATTGATATTCCTACACTGAAGAAGAAACTGGTGCGGGCGTTCTGAGTGCTCACACTATGGTCATCAAAGTCCATTTCATACTACACAAGCTTAATAATGTACAAATTATAAATTTATTTTTCGCAAAAACCGAAAATACAGGTGTTTATTGGCAACCGATCTTAATGAGTACTAGCTAATGGTTGCGTGATTGGCTCCTCGTCCGTATACGTGGACTTATTATTATGGCGAAGGTATGAACGCCGTTTCTCATGGGAGCCTAGCGAGTAGAAGATACGATAATCCTTCACGTCAAGACATCACATGTATGTGGTAAGGAGGCAGAATAGGCGTTGGTTAGCACAAATCCACGGTGTTACTAAATTTATTAGCACGTAGTTAATACCAAGCGGTCCTGAGTTCATTGTCATTTCAGAGGTCCCATCGTCGTTGCTTGATCTGTTCATAATCGTCGATGTGAATTCTCAAGTTATAATGACAACATTTTACTATCAAGCGTGAACTGTCCCGCTGACAATCTTTCAAAATAAAACAGAGCGAAAATTACCGAACACCAACAGGCAGTCGCAGTTGGCGCAGCGGGTATTGCGCTCGCCTCCCACCGGTAGAGACTGGGTGCCTCCCGGATTTTCGCATTAGGAATCGTGCCGGACAATGCCGCTGGGTTTTCTCTGGGATCTCCCGTTTCCCCCACCTTTGCATTCCAGAGCTGCTCCAGCCGCCTAAACTTCTTTACTCCACTCAAACACCAACATACCACCTTCCTCCTAGCCATTTATATTCTGTGTCAGGCGAGGGGAATAATTTTCACTCCAGTTCACGAAATAAGTTTTTAGAAAAGCCTCAGGGACGGAGAAGTAGTTACTGAATCTCGTTTTACGACCAAAGATACCCTCTCTGAAAATATGTAAAAGAACGAAGCGAGACAAAACGTTTTTTTTCATGCCAATTCGTTTTTCTGGGGCGTAAGCAACAAACGAGAATATATGTATGAAAACCAAACGAAGAAACCTATAAAGAGATAAAGTTGTATGGCTTCACTCGCTTATTATGCTGCAGTAGGGGACTTCCTCCCGACTCTACAAGACCTATTAAACTTAGATGAAAGCATAGCAATTCTCCATACGACAAAGTAATTTAACTACCGAGTTCCCCAACGTTATACCGTGAAGTTGAACCAGTTTGTGAAACTTGGAGCCTCGGTGCATGGATAGGCGGCGTGCAGCCAGGAATTGGTTGTGCGAGCGTCGTTAGCTCCTGTGGTGTACGGTCGACGTAGCGGCAAGAGGAGGGAGCAGAACTTACTCAAGTAAGGACTGATTGATATCGCTGAGCTTACAGAGCAGGAAGCCGTGCAGCCAATAGGAACGCATACTCGTTTCCCGCTCGAGACTGAATGAAATGTTAAAATAATGCCGAAAGTTCAGCACCCCGACAGAGCGGACGCGAAAGCTCACAGTCTCATTTCCACTGAACCAACAGTTACATGTATCAGCATAAATATTACGTTACTAAGTCAGTTACTTTACGTATTTTTAATAAATATGAGACTCAAACTGCTTGTTTCACTCAAAATACTATATTTAAGTAACAGTCCTTTTAAATACGCCGATAGGCAGCACAAATAAAAAACGTATTTTAAAATGAAAGGTCAAAACTTCTATAAGGTTAAGTGTATTTAACAAAAAATCACTTAAACATTGCTTTCACGAAAACGTAAAAAAAAAAAAAAACATAAACCATTTACTGTTACTGGCCGACGTCTTGTGCAAGCGAGTCCCTCCTACTCACTAGACTGCGACTCGGCACGGACCGGTCTGTAGCTGAGCGGCCCGGCAGTATACGCGTGGACATAAAAACATTCGGTATATTGTCTTGAGTAACAGCAACTGCAAAATTGGACACGGGGACTTTTTTTCTGGAGACAACAGATAGTAGTGCTCTTGTGACAGCGTGTGCTGTATAATTTGTTTGCCTTCTGTGTGTGCTGCCCGACATAAGTCAGTTTCTTTTCTGTTATTGAGTGCAAATTTTCTGTAAATATATTCAACAGTATCGAATTAAAATCACGTTGGATAAAAGCAACAACGATGGTGGTGGAATATTTTCTGTGGTTTGATGCATCCACAGATTACTTATTCTTATTTCAAAGTCCGGCCAGCACAAAATTAATCAGTGGATGCTGGTAAAACTGTACCATTAAATAATATAAACACAGTTAACAATATTAAATAAAACTACATTCGACCAATTAGATAATTTTCTTTTTTTTTGCTAGAACTCATAGAATCACTAAATAATTGTAGAAAAATAATGAAAATACCTTAAAGTAGAATGTACAATTTAAAAGACTTTAAAATGTGTAATTATAGTTTAAAAGAATTTCTACATTGGCCTGTATATCATTTTCACTTTGCATGAATAATATTGATAATATACATTTAATAGTCAAATACAGATATGTAAAACGACATATTCAATATTTACTATAATACATATCGTATAACATAATATATAACAGCTAGTTCTAAATGTGCTCAAATAAAGCGACCACAAAATTATCACTGCACAAATATTTTAAAATGGGTTTGGTTCAGTTAAACATCTTAATACTACATATAATATAAAATTATTATTTAAAGGACTGAAAAAAATGTCCATGTACAAATTTCTGTCCTAGATATTTCAGCACTTGTTATAGAAATTTTACCGTTAACATATATTGCCGTAATAATGTGCAAATACGTGCTATATAATACAATAAATAATAAATAAATCCACTTATTAAATATGAGTACTAAAATATCCGACAAATAACACAACGTGTCCGATAAGTTTCACACCAAAAATATCACATATAAAATGTTATGAAGAATCACTGTATGGTTATTTGGTATATATAATAGTTACTATATAATACTTCATTATAAATTTTCACTTACGAATGATTTTACGCCTGTAGAAATGCTGGTGTTAGGTATTTCAGTTTCTTGTATAAAATTTACATGCATCAAGGGTAATAGTAAAATTTGTTCAAAATATTATAGGTCTGCATATGAATACCAGTAGATATGCCTATCACAGTAAAGTGAGCAATTTTTAAGGCCCTCACAACATGAATAATAGCTAATTAATTAATTTTATTGTAGCCTCAGATGTTAAATTTTTAAAGTGGTGGAATGCTTATTCTGTATTTATTAGTTACATTACAATTTTTAAACCAAGAAGTTGAGGAAAGACACAACTTACCTAAAAAGTAAAATTGATAAGTGCCTTAACATAGTGCTCACATTACCGTGTCCAGTCGGTACAAAACATTTATACAACATTTTCTCAAATTAAAAAAAGTCAGAATGCAACCTTTCCTATCTCTTGCCTTCCGAGCCCTCCATCTTGGATATTCCGTCATCACCGTCGTCTACCGTCACCTTGGTTTTCACATATTCCTTCTGGTTTCCTTTCACCTGGCGTCCTGGCAGGACGAGTCTCGTGCTCTGACATTCCACCTTGGTTTTCTCATATTCCTTCTGGTCTCTTTTCACCTGGCGTCCTGGCAGGACGAGTCTTATGCTCTGTCATTCCACCTGCGCGACACGAAGCGAAGCCTGCCCACGCACGCTAGCCTAGAGTCGCATCGCGCGCGCGTCAAGTACGTCCTAAGCCCACTTATAAGCATAGTTGGCCGTAATTTCCGATCCTTTTAAGATACAACTGCCAAATTTATAACATAGGCATCACCCTCAACAACGAAAAGAGCCGCATGGTCAAGTACACACTAAGCGCACTTATAAGTATAGTTTACTGTAATTTCCGAACTGTTTATGATACAGTGACCAAATTCATATCATAAACATCACCTATGATGGACAGGGTAGTAAGGTCAAGTAAATTTTAAGGCATCTAATAAGCATAGTCGACCGCCATTTCCCACTCACCGAGGCTATAGTCACCATATTAACAACATAGACATCACTTCCGACAACGAAAAGGACCGCACGGCAACTACACTTCAGGCATTCGTATAAGCATACAGTCGGTTCACGACTGGAAGAAACTTTTGAAAATCAACCTTTGAAAAAACACCCTAGCCATTAGCTACATGCATATAACATTACAAACAGCGGCGAGCGCGGTTACAGTTATGCCGTTAGGTGGCCAGCACAAAGAGAGGAAATAGTTCCAAAGTTTTAACGTAATTGTTAATTTATCGCTTACAAATGGGTTTCGAAAAGACTTGTGTCTTGTTATGCCAATTATTAATGACGTGATGCTAACGTATTTAGATTTCAACGTTTCTTGCATAGTTACATGATCAGATTCAAGTTGAAAGTAGCCCGGCCATTTGTTTACAAACCTTCGTTCCGTGTGTTGTAGACTGGGTGTGGTTGACACACGTGCCAGAGAATTTGTGAGATTATCTTGTTTAAGCTATAATAATTCATTTATAGGTTTTTTACTAATATCTGCTCTTTATTATTTCTCGTTGTACTGATTCCTTGCGTTTCTGAAACCTGTATAAGAGATTTCTCGTAGTGCGTTCCCACGTGTTTAATATTTTTTAAATTTATTTCAGGTTTGCTTAAAATTTTATTTACTGTATTTTACGTTGTATGTTGCGGTAGTTTTTGTGTGCCGTCATGAGTTCTAACAAGGTGAAGAAAAGAGAAGTCACCTCTCATCAACGCCAACAGGACATGATTAACCTCACCGAATCGTATTTCCTAATTAGGCGAGGGGAAATGAAACCGTGCAGCATCGAGGAAAGAGCGGCAGCAATGTTGAAACTCTCCAGATCCACAGTGCTAAGGTATGTTAAAATATATATCTATATCATTAACCATTGCGTTTGCAAGTTGTGTGTGGTAAGGTCAATTATGTTGTCCTCTACGAAATGTGTTTACAAGAACATGAAGAAAAGTTCCCCAACAGTAGCTGGAGGAAGGATGCCATCATCAATTGGCTGCAGGAGCACAACATTCCGTTTGCTGTATCCTTTTTTTGCAAAATCTTTTTGTGTAGTGTTAAATTGTAGGGTAATGTTGTTGAGCATTGCTTTATAGCATTATATGTAAAGTATCAGTCTACATCAGAGAGCAGTTATTGAAGCATGTCATTTTTTTGAATAATTGGTTTCTTTTTTTTGGAGTGGAGGTGGATGTATTCATATTTTTTATGGTTGCTGCTGTGTTGAGTTGTTTATGTACTTTTTTGTTTTGATCTATGGCAATTCTGTAGCAAAAGGAATCACTACGATCCATAAGTTATTACCGGTACTTCTAACTAACTATTAAATAAATAAACAGTATTTATAAGTACTGCGGCTTGTGCCTTTAGGATGTTCTAACTTAAAGCAAACTGGAGATGTTAGGATACACCATTATCAGCTTCTTTAATTATTGTAAACAACAGTTCTCTCTAATATTTTGTTTACTAGAGCCACATTTTTTAGTTATGTTTAATTTGTTATTGTCATTTCTTTACAAAATCTGTGGCACACTTATTTTGTTCCTCCTCTAAGAATTTGCTTAGCAACATGTTTCAATTTAATTGTTTGAATATTAGACATTAGTAAAACCAATGTCTTTTCGTATTAGTTGTAAGTAAAATTTTTGTTTGGAAATTTTTTTTAAGATAGCAGCAGAGGTTAACAGCATCAAATACGGGCCCGGAACCCAAATAAAACAAAAACACAGCGGCCTACCGCCGGCTAAATTATTTGAACAAAGTTTGTCGGGTTGCATTTTTGTTGCAAACCCACTATAAGAGTTATGGGATCTTCGGTTCCTGACCTCGTGACAGCACGGCCATCCGGGGGCTTATGAGAGATTGGCGGTGCCATGTTTATGTTGTTGGATGGACTCCTTGAATGTTGATACATTTCAATGCAAAGTATTGTGCCACATATATAATATGTAATAAAAGTGAAAGTGTTTCTCCCCCACCCAACCCCCTAGCCAAAATCAAACCAGCACACACACACACACACGAAACATCAAATTTTTAATACTCGCATTTTGGGTTTATAGAATGAAATGTTTTCCGCTTGCATCGCATATTCTTTTGTGTGAAATTGTCAAGATTAAAAACTTTACGCTTGTGGAATATCCATTAATAATATATACATGACTTTTATAATGGGTACGTGCATGTACAAACACATGTACACACACTAAGTGAAATGTAAACATTGCATGTAAACATTGCCATGTGACTGCCACATGGCAATGTTTGTTTTCCTTTGGTGGAAGGATGCGAAATGGGCTTGAAAGTAGATCTTTAGCAGGGCTTCAAGAAAGTCTCTTCCAGTCGTGAACCGACTATAGTTGGCTGTCATTTCTCTCCCACAGAAGCTATAGTCACTAAATTCATATCATAGGCATCACCTCCGATGTCAAACAGGATGGTAAGGACAAGTACACTTTAAGCCCTCTTATAAGCATAGTTTCCCGACTTTTCCAACCCACTCCCTGATTTTCGCACGTGGGAATCGTGCCGGACGATGCCGTTGGTTGGCGAGTTTTCTCGGGGATTTCCCGTTTCCCCCGCCTTAACTTTCCGGCTCTGTTCCATACTCACCTCACTTCAGTTCACTCTCATCGGCTCTCAACACCTCGATGTCAAGAGCAACTCAAATATCTCCGCTGTCCATTCATTTTTTAAATATGGTCGGACTTTATCACTTCTCAGGACTGGGATACGTGCCTATACCCGCGGGATATACGATATGCAGAGAGCATGAATCGCTGCGGATTGGAAAGAATTTAACCGTATTAGAACAGTGGAGTTGAGGAGAGTTGAGTTGAGAGAGGTTTCGTCGGCTCTTAACAACGAGGTCTTGAGAGCCGATAAGGGTGAAATGAGGTGAGAATGGAGCAGCGCAAGAGAAAACCGCTTACTAGCGGTATCGTCTCTCATGATTCCCACATGCAAAAATCCTGGTGTGACCCTGCAGCAGATTGAACCCAGTTCGCCTTGATGGGAGGTGAGCAGGCTAATCGCTGAGCCACTGCGGCCCCTTAGAAAAATGAAATTCCTCCCGAAGTTAGTACAACTAACGAATAGAGAGGGGGAAACTTGGCGTAGACGACATAAAAAATCATCAACTATAATGAAGGAACATGAAATACTTAGATTGCTCAGTTACTTAACAAGGGGGTTGGCATTAATAAATTGTGACGAATATGCTTTTAAAAGCAATATGCTATTTTAGTGGAGGACTGTTTCTCTGCTATTTTTTATGTTCACACTGGCTGCAGAAGTGCAACGCGGTCCTGGTGAAAGTGAATTGCACATTTGGGCACCCCCATTTCCGTACCCCCATTATGACTCGTGAAAAGTACTAAAAAAACAGCAGTTGTATAGTGTGTTAGGGGTGAGGTAACCGTTAGAGACGGCTCTGCCTCGGCATGATCGACTGAATTCTACGTCCAACTAACCATGCACAAACGAAGAAAGGTTTTACATATCAAATAATTTAATAAAGTGGTAAGTGTACGGAATTATGCAGAAATAAAATCTTCAACCCCAAGGATGTCAAACTACGGAATAACATCTGTGAGACATTTTGGAAATGTGTGTGTTGATGTAGCCCACAATATAACTTCTTTGTGTAACACTGCCTTGCGTGAAGTACGTAAATTTACTAGCTGCAGTGAAAAAAAAAAGAACAATTAAAGCGTATTTTTTCAATAAATCATATATTTTACATCTTTAGTTTTAAATATATGTACAGAGACTTTGGTATTTTACACCGGTATCTTTACTTTAACAGAAGTAAATAAAATCAAGTGAATACTCCCTAAATTACATAAATATCAGTAATAGTCGTGCTTTCTGAGCTCGGGAGCCCAAACTTTTGTAATAAAGCCTCCACTTGCACTCCTCTTCTGAAATAGTGGAGAGAAAATATATATACGCTAGAGGCATCGCTAAGAGAGGAAAATAAAAAAATTACCTCGCTTATCTCAAAAATGTTTGCCTGTGTTTACCTACATTTGGCAACGTGGGCTGGAAATGTGCACAGTACCAAGGAACGTCCTTGCGTAACAGAATGAGAGGTCGGGCGAAGATTGCTACCTGGACAGGACGAAATATTTTCAGATATGAGATGTGATATTTCAGCCTCATTGTAGTTTCGGATACACACAAATAAAGAATTTGAACTATTTAAATAGCTGTTTGTCTCATTCATATTGCATTACAAATAAAAATAAATATTTAAGAAATAACCGATTTCTACAAAAAGTACACATGTACTAGTAGGCCAAACTAAGAAGCGAAAATCATGCTTTGTATGTGTAAATATTATCATAACGATAAATTATTTAGACATTCACGTAATAAAATGTCCTTACAATCATTGAAATTCTGTTGGCTTAGCCAAGTTCTTTAAGGGATGGAGGTATTAAAATTCCAGTTTTCACAATCAAGTCTGTATCACTCGTCCATTCGGTCCTTCCTAGTTTCGGTTCAGATATCGCCAGTCTTTCCTGCCTGGAGCGTTCTGGAGCACCCGAGGGCTCCCATACACAGCCATACTCTACTCATCGGGTACTCCACACTCCGCAGCACTCGCACACTCTCGTCCGTCCGTTCCGCACACACACTCGTCCGTCACAGTATTTCACACCGTCGCTCTCCGTCGGTTAACACATCACCACATTTCGCCAGATAGCTATCTCAAACACATTACTGACCCTCCGACTGTGATGCTATTTATAGTAGCACGCGTCCTGACTCAGAATCTTTTTAACACGTCGGTCTGCCCGAAGGAGGAGATTACCATAAAATTAATGTAATAACTTGCACCACCAGCTTCTTCAGAAGGGTTTGTAGTGTGTGTGTGTGTGTGTGTGTGTTGGGGGGTGGGGGGGGGGCGATGGCGCCAGTTCAGGCCAGCTGTAACAACATAGCGGCGGCCGGGTTCACGTAAGTCACCCCTCACTGTGTCAAGGCTGGCCGCACGCGCCCGGCATGGGTGTCAGAGCGCATTAATAATACTACAGTGATGTCCAAATTGCACGGGCTAGTATTCACGTGATGAAAAATGTGATGCAAGTGGTAGTAGTAATTTAACCAAAAAAATGGCAACTTCTGTTCAAAAATCTCGTGTGTAAGCAGCGTTGATCTCTTTTAAAGGAAACAGGAAGTTTAGTGATCGCGCATCTCGCATCTCACTTAGAGTGGAGTGGAGAGATCTGGGCGGCTGTTAACATCGTAGTCTTGAAAGCCGATGAGGGTGAAGTGAGATGAATATGGAGCAGCGCCGGAATGAAAGGGCGGGGGAATCGGGAGATCCCCGAGAAAACCCGCCGTCCAACTGCATCGTCCGACACGATTCCCAATTGCGAAAATCCGGGAGTGACCCCACCGGTAATCGAACCTGGTTCGCCTAGGTGGGAAGCGAGTAGTCTAACCACTACAACACCGCATCTCACATAGAAAATTCATGTTCAGTTCCCTCCGGGTCTGTACCTATATTCTTCTAAACTGGGAAGCGTGGCGGGCATTGCCGCGGTCAGGTGGATATTCTGAGTATTTTCACGGCCACCCCCCCCCCCTAATATTGTCCTGCATGTACTACACTTTCACCTCATCTCATCGCACACATTAAAACAGTTAGGTTTACCATGTCCCGGCTGAGTTTGAAGTTAGTACGAAGCGCCCTCCCTGTGAAGAAACGCCCTCCCTGTGAAGAAACGCCCTCCCTGTGAGACTGCACAACCCATATAAATATTCTACTGCAGACATGGAGTAGGTGGCATTAATTTATCTCCAAGATCATTTGGCAGGGATACTGTTGTGGCCCCGCTACGCTTGCCTTCCCTATCGTCCACTCATGTGTATCACTTATAAGAGCAGAGGATGGCAGTTTGAGTTCCAAGCAGGTGATCTTTATTCGGGTGGACTATTATCGTCCTCTCTGTTCAATGAAATATGCGACGAAAAATCAACTGTCGTCAATGGTAAAAACTAAGATTTTGCAATCGTATGATGGTTGGAATTATTGGTGCTAACTATAGAATAAATACCAGAGGCCCCAACTCAATGTTTAAACTCTCAGTACGTTCATAACAGATAAACTATTAAAGGCAATATGACGGGACTGCTTTTATTTGACGCTATATGGACAATTTCACTCTCTGTCTCATGTAACTTGGCAAGATTCTGGCAGCTTGACGAAAGTAGCGCCATATGTTTATTTTTCGTTGACGTATCCTTTCGCCATCAGCTGGTACGTCAAGTGGAGGCTGTATATTTTATAAACACTCTGTCAGCTAATCCACTTGCCATTGTACTGTAATGTTAACCAAATTTTAAGGTATTTTTAGACTGACATCTGTCTAAAAAAAATAGTAGATTATAAAAGTAAAAATACTAAACCTTACAAAAAATTAAATATTTTCTAACTCTTTTTTTATTTATCTGAGACAGCGAATTTGGGTTAACATTTGCGAAATGGTAAGTATAGTTCTTATCACACTTTGGACGTTACAGCTAATATAACTAGAAATAAAAGTAGTTCGGGGAACTTGCTTGATAACGCACTTTCATTTCATTCGTCAACAACTCACCGACTATTGCAAAGCAGTAATTATGCTATTACTGATACTAAAAGGTTTGAGTTGGAAATATGTAAAGTGGAATAACGTAACAATTGCTTAAAAACTACCTACGTGCGTCTCACTTTCTTCGTTTTATTAATACAGTATAGTAACAACACGGAAACAACAAGGAATGGGCTTGCAAGAGAACAACAGGGCGTGTAATGGACATGGACGTAGACGTAACGATTACCGGCTCAATATATATTACTAGTAATCAAAATCGCAATGCACGGAAATACATGCTGCTTTAAAAATTATGCAGAGCTCGCGGAAAAATAAAACCATTCGTATCTGTTCGTAAATTTGTTATTTTACACAAGAAAGCTGTTCTTTTCGGGCTGATAGAGCTTCGGGAGACATCTGACAGATGGCGCATGGCATGACAGGGCATGTGTGAGCCTAACGCGTTACTCAACAGGCAGCAGCACGTTAGCCTGCCTCTTGATCCCGTCTCTTGCAAAAGTTGACTTTTCTCCTATTACTGGCTTGAAAGGACACGAGTTTAAAATATATTTCGTCAAATTATTTGAAAAAATTATTCAACAATACCCTGCGATATTTTTGTAGGCTTTTGGAATTAATATCAAGCACGTATGGAAGGCATGGGTGGAGAGTGGAGATACGACATGAAAAGAACTCCTAAGGTTTGAAATTGCGCTTCATTTGGATACGGATTGTTTTAATATGCATATAATTTAGAACACATATACATTATTACTTTAGCCCGAATTTTAGTTTGTAACACTAACAACCGCTGTTTTGTGACAACGTAAAATAAAATGAATTAATTAATCTAGGAACTCTTTCTTATTGCGTATTTTCTGCTTGTCTGATGTGCGTTGGCAGTGCACTCAGAATATCCATAGTAATACTAATTTTTGTTCTTTCATGTATCAGCTGATACAGGATTTTGTAAATGGCAAATTGTTTATTTTGTATGCGTCAAGTTGCCATTTACTGACTGTCATGATCTTGTCAAGTTATATGAGACGGAGAGTAGGTGTGTATGAGCGCGTGTAGCCATTCTACTGTTGTCAGATTCGTTTGCAGCCGCGAGTGGCAGCACTACAATTGTAGAGAAAATGGCGGAAATAATGAGCTTCGAGCAACTAAAGTGGATTTTAAAGTGCTAATGGAAATGTGACAATATGAGTGATGTGTAGAAACGATAGAGGACAAAATTCGATACTCTTGTAACAATTACACGATTACCTAACAAGTTGGAGAGGGACAGAACTGTATGTGATGTGAAGAAAGGATGGTGTGTAGGAAGAGAACAAAAAGGAACAGAGGAAGTGCAGGTTCTGTGTTGCACGTATTCACACATTCCCTCGCGAAGTCGAAGTCCGTACAGCAAGCTGCGTGTGAGTCCCGCGAGAGTAAATAAAGCGTCTATCGCATTTAAAAGTATTAAATTAGAGGACTTGCATTGCCACATTATTTCACGACATGAATGAAGACGACCCAGATAAGTGTGTCTAATTTTGTGAGTAAATTGTGAATGTTTGCAATGACAATGAACATTTTACTGACGTGATTGTTTGGTCCGATGACACAATCTTTACATAGAATAAAACTGTCAAATGCCAACACTATGTTCTGGGCCGATGAATATCCCCACATTGTGGTAGAGCAAGCCGTTAATATTTCTGGGTTATCATAGTATTGTAGTGCGGTTTGTATGTCAGATGGCTTGTAGGACCATTCTTGTTTAATGGAACAGTGACAGGTGAAAGTTGCTGTATCATGTTGCAGGAAAGCATTGTGCCAGCTGTTCAACAACTATACTAAGGTGGCGATTGCTTTTTCCATGAGAACAATACACTTCCACATTACCATCGAGACGTACAGTCGCTGCTGGATAAAACATTTGTTGGGAGGTGGGTAGGCCGACGAGGTTGTGTTGAATATTGACGTAGATCTCCATATTTAACACTGTTAGATGTTTATTGGTGAGGAACTCTGAATAATTACTTTGTATGCCACAAAACCACGGATACTGGATGATGTGAAGGACGCAATTGTGACTGCCTGTCAATCCATTCCCATGGAAGTAGTATATAACATCAGGGAGCTGGCGCAATATTGATAGTTTCTTTTAAATATCAAAAACCTAAAAGTTTTTTGATAATTAAATGAAACTATCAATATTGCGCCAGCTCCCTGATGTTATATACTACTTCCATGGGAATGGATTGACAGGCAGTCACAGGCAGTCAGTTCTGATTGTTATAGAAAATTATCAAAAACCTAAAAGTTTTTTGATAATTTTCTATAACAATCAGAAAACGTAAGTATCTGTTAAAAAAACAAAAACTTCAGAAATAAAATGCTAACATTTACAAAATATTTATATTTAAAAATAAGATCATCGTAGTTAAGGTAATGTTTGTCATTAACAAGAAAACTAATATAAAAAGTAAAATACAATATTTTATATAAATATATACGATTATTACGTTTCAGAAATGAATAAAATACTAAACAAATAAACAAAAAAATTAATTATATGGTATTATATTTTATATAAAATATTTGATAAAAAATTGAACACAAAAAAAAAATGTAATGCTACAAAAAATGTATATACATTTATTTGCTTTCATCCTCATACAAAACATAAACTTCCTTATATATGTAAAATATGCTGTAATATTTACAGAAAATAATATTATAACAAAACAAAAATCTCAAAAAAAATATATTGTGAATGTAGAAAATATAGCCATAGATAAGAATTCGAAAACCTAAACAAATAAAATTACAAAACTAAATTTAGGAAAAAATAAGGAAAGACAATAATAATAAATAAAAAAATTATTTTAAAAACAAATTAAAAAATTTAAACTAGAAAAAAATTAACTGCAAAAGAAGATTTACTTTGGAAACTATTATTATATAATTTTTTTTTCTGTAATAAACAAAGCTAACTTAAATGAAACCCAAATATAACATTTCAGTTGTTATGAAAATATACTTAGATTAGGAAACTGTAATTAGAAAAATTAAAAATATCTTGTAATTTTTTTTTAAAACATTCATATAATTTTTAAATACAATAAAATTATAAAGATGTTAAAAATATTTCAACTATCCAGAAGTACATGTAAAAATCATTCTTGATATTATTCTTCTTGTAATTTGGAAATACTTAATTTTAATAAAAATGGGATAGTTAAAAAAAAATATACATCAGTGTAATATAATATATATTTAATCAATATGAGATTTAAAAAACTTACATTTTAACATTATTAATATGTTGTGAATGTAGTATAGATAATTAAAAATATCAATCAGAAAAAAATATTTATTAAGGTATATTGTTATAAATGTTGTATGTGGACAAAAAAAAAAATAAAAAAATAAACTGAATTATTATTAATACCTTGAAATGCCAGAAATTAATTTACTTTCAAGTTTAAAATTATTGATTTTAGAGCTTTTCCTTTAATTTTTTAATTTATTTGTATATTTATATGTTTTAAATCAGAATAAAATTAATATCGTGTTTTAAAAAATTATATCTTAATCTTCTAATAAGTCTAATTCATTTGAGTACGATTCAACATTGATTCCCACAATAAAATAAGTTCTGTATATCACTAAGAAGGATATAATTTATATGCCAAAATTGTAGAAAAAGCAAAATTTTTTATACCACTAATAAATATTGATTATAAATATAATTTTTTTCTAAAAAAATATGTATATTATTAATTGTTCATATATATTTTAATGACAATTTTATATCTTGTACTAATAAAAAAAAATGTGTTGATTTTAGTAAACCAGTTCTTGCCATTTTAACAAGTCAGAAAAATATATAACTTATAATTATATAAAAATTGATTTTTCATATACTTTAATTATAAATGGATAAAATATATCTGTAAATTGTGTTCATAGTTTAATTCCCATATTTAAAATTAATTCATAAATTATTAATTTCAATTAAAAAGTTAAAAAAAAATAATGTATACATATCTTTTTTGTTATTACTTTGTCTTCAATGCAATATGCTATAATTGTCTTACAACTTATAAGCTTTACATCAAAATCCTTTAAGGCTTCAAGTATTGATAAAATAGGTCACAATATTAAAAATAAACAATTTAGAGAATCATCAAAATATTTTTAAAATGAAAAATTAAATTAAATAATTAATAAAAGCCTTGTAGCCATATGAATATATGACTTCAATAAAAAAAAAATAATGCAACGAAATTCTAACAAAAACTTAATTCTTTCGAGATAAAACGAAATTCTTACATGGTGAAGATTATAATCATGCTGAAAGTATCTAGAAAATTATTTATTTATAAAAATAGTTTAGAAGAGTACACAAAATTATACATTAAATACAATATATTAATTGTAGCTGATATATTTAACCATTATAGCCTTAAATTTAAACGTATCGAAAATCTTAACAGTAAATCATCATTAATTTTCATGATGTAAAATAACTCTTTCTTTATTACTTGGTATTATAATATACCCTGTCTTAATTTAAAATTCTTTAATAAATAAATGTGCATTATATTCTGATAAATTACGAATTTTAACCAGTATAAATAGCAGAATTTCATAATTTAGATTACAATAATAATGAGCAGCTCTTCGCTATTATCCTGTAAAATGATCATGATATTCGACTTTTTAAATATTGTCTTGGAGAACAAATCTATTTTTTTAGTTTCTATTTATATTAGTTTAATATTTTTTCCTCTTTCATTAAACTTTCTATTATTGTCGAAAAGAGTTATTTTACATTTTGAATCTAACACATAACTTTCTGAATTTTTAGGAACAATTTTTTATCTTTTTTACAAAAAAATATATTTTTGAGTTGTTAAAATCATATGAATATTTTTTTGCAAATTTTTTAATTTTAAGTTTTTTTACCATAAAGGTTTTTAATTTATTTAGATTATTTATGTAACATTTGAATAAAAACTTTATGTGCATTTTCGCCAATGTATTCTATTAGTTCTTTATGAATTGTGTTATTTTATAACACATAAAAAATATACATTTTGATATATATTTTTTGATTTTTTACTAGGTATATATGATTTTTCCATGCTTGGTTCACAAGAATCCATTTTTGTAATAAAAATTTGAAATTGGAATAAATAACCAAATAAACTATTAATTAATTAATTAGCACATTTAAATATATATTATCTCCAAAGTTAGGAGACATTTCTATTTTAAGAAATTTATTTTTAAGACAAAATTCTTTATATTCATTTCATATTTCTTCAGAATGATGCATTATTAAACATCTATCACAGGGTAATATTTTTCCATTGATTACTAAGTTGTGATAAAATTAATTTAGATAAATCTTTAATAAATCAATAACAACGGTTACTTTCAAATGTAAAATATAATGAAATAAAATTTTTTTTTGTCTTTTTAGTAGATATATTTCAAAATTTTCATGAAAAAAATAAACATTAATAAAAAAATTAACCTAATTCTTAAAACTATAAATATTATCAGTTTCCAAATTTTTTTCCAAATTATTCGACAGTATAATCTATTTTTGAACCAATAAATTTATATTTAGAAACTCTTTACTGATCTTTATTTGGTCTAAATAAAGTTTATTTATATAATTTTTTTTCATTATTTTAACATTGATATGGTTATGTCTATTTTTCTGGTATTGCAGTTTAGTGTATTTATTTACAATTATTACAATTATTTACAATTTTTGCAATTTACAATTATTATTATAATTTAATGTATTTATTTGTATAAATTCCAAGATTATTTAAAGCATATAATTTCCAGTCAGGTTCTTAGTTTCAAAATCAGATATTTTTGTTAAAAAGTTTTTGGAATTATAAGTAAGATGTTTCAGTTTATTTGTTGATCTGTAAATTTTCTAGTTCTGAAATAAAAAAACCTTAACATCTCCATTTATTATACATTCCAATATAGCATTTAGTATTAAAGTTTTTCTAAAAGTTGTTTCATACTAATTATGATATATTATTAAATATAATGAATTGTCTTAATAATATCTCATATAGTTAATTCTAAAAATTCATTGGTAAATTTGTATTCTTCATCGCATTAGATTATAAATTTTTGTATTGTAGATTTAAAAGCTGTCTGCATTTCTTTAATTTTTAATTTTTATTTTTATTATGCTATTAAGTTTGTTATTTTTAATTTCTAGTTTGACATATTAAATATTATAAAACTTTAAAAAATAATATTATTGTAAAAATTTGTAAACAAAACTATTTTGAAAAAGTTTTAAATTCATAGGAATTTCTTTATTTTATAAAAATTCAAGATTGCTTTTATAAAAAATCAGAAGTTATTATTTTTATTAATTATGCTTTTATTTTATACATAGAAAAACATTTAATTTATTTCTCCTACAAATATATTTAAGTTCTGATAAATTTAGTTTTGTTACATCTTTCATAATGTTTTGTCTCATTTGATCTTTCAATTTGAATTGTAGTCATTTATTAGTATTTTATACACCGTTTTATCTTGCTTCGTTTATTACAAACAATTTTTAAATACACTTTTGGAAAATTATTTTTATATTACAATTTTAATTTTTTATTTACCAATTATAATGTTATTAAATTTATTATCTGATAATAGTTTTAAATACATTTTCATATTAGTTTTTATTTTAAACATTTTATTTTCTAATTTTTTATTTTGTAATTTGAACATATAATTTATGAGTATATTTTTTTCACATTCATGGTGAATATAAAATTATAAAAATTAAAGACAAAAATAGGTTATTGTAAAAAAAATATATAAAACAGCTATTAAAAAACGGGAAAAACAAAAATCATAAAAAATTTAAAAGGTGTGATAGTGAAAAATATATAAATTAATCTACCCAAAATATAAACATATTTATATGTGTAAAATCTGATTTAATAATTGTATAAAATAATATTAAAATAAAGAAAAAACTTCTAGCAAGACAGTGCTAGTGATATATGCTCTGATACATTAAACTTTAAACTTACTTAACACATACTTATTGGACCAAAAATAGTAACTGATTAACTAGAATGCATAGTATTTATAAATCATTTTTATGAAGCCCGTGTATACCATATTGTTTACGTACTTCAGTGTTTATTGTAATAAGCGTCCAGTGTTCTCGTTTGATTCTTCTTATTTGGATAAGGAAGGACAATTATGTTTCCTTATCTAATCATTGGTTAGGAACAGCTAATCGTCCATATTTCGTTTTATTTTTATTATGTTAAACAGAGCTTTGAAGCATGATTTTATGAAGACATGATATGTTTATAAGAACTCCAACAGTTTTTCTTTTGAAATAATTATTTTACATCAGCCAAGTCGTGTTGTACAGTAATAGCAGCATTGCAAACTAAACAGCTATTATGGTGTACTAATGCAAGTTACAAAAAACTAAAATCAAACTAATTGGAACATGGCATATGTTGCTGAATATAAGACAATTAAATAATTTAAATTGTTAGCCAGCGTGTTTTGACAAATAAACCATACGTAACAGCGAACATATTGTTACGAATTAGCTTTTGAGTTATTATTATTACGTGGATGACAGGGATGTAGCTCAAATAATGAGGCATGATTATGTAGAGCACAATAGTATAAGATGGAGTTTATTGAAGATGAGGATTGGCAGAGATATTCACTCCAGCAGTTAATTATGTGTTATTAATTAATTGTTCGGGTTTGCTGCGTTTGGCGTAAAATATGTGCCATCTGACAAATTCTAAAATGAAAACAAATACAGACGCCTATCAGCAGCGCAATAATTATTGTTATGAAATAAGAGTAATATGGAAGAGTTATCATCGGTGTAAATACGTAGTTATAATCCTCTGGTAATTAATTAATTTATATCACCCTTTAATTCTGTGTTTACCTGAACCAGGTTAGAGTGAAGATGCCAGTCTGTGTGTAATAAGTGTGTTATATTTGAAACATGAATACCACTGTTTTTTTTTAAGTTGTTCCGGCTGGAAATAAGTGTTACTTAGCCATTGAATTGGAATGCCAATAATTACGTGCGTTGTGTTTGATGCGCGCGTGTCGCAAATGTGTATATTGTGAACAATTACGTTATGCGCCTTTCGTAATTCGCAGTGACATGGAAGATGCAATTCTATTGTTCCTATGGAGTCATGTAGTACTTAGGGACTCACAAACTCAAGACAGGCTGACGCGTTCGCGAACCACCCGCGGGGCGTCTGCTGCACTCGCGTGGAAGACAATTTGCACGCCCAGTGGAAATGCAAGTTCAAGGCCTACACGACTATTGCAAACACACAGCACAGCGTTTGTATGGCTCACCCTTGACTGAAAACGGCAATACATCAGCAATTGGCAATTACTTATACCTAACTTATCCGTCTACTATAATTGCTTTCAAAAATGTTTCCTACCGTAGCGAAGATGATTTCAACCCGATCCATATTCCTGCTGTCACAACACGAACCCCGCGACTCCCAGTCATCTACATAATCTACACGGACTCTAGGGCGAGATGAGAGCATCTCGCTAGTGAACATTGGGGGAGATGTTATGATGTGATCAGGCCTTAGCTGGATGGCCTGCCTGATCACACCTTCAAACATTGAACTTGGACACGAGCGTGGTTGCAACAACACCTTGTGAAAGACAGTTGCAGAAATCCCCTCCACCGGTCAGTTAACGGGGCCGAAATATATTAAACAACGCGCCCGATATAGACCAGCGTATCACCGGGAGCGGCGTCTTTTGTCGTCGACCCGACCAGAGAGAAGACCATTGAAGAAGGGTGTGTCGGGCCGTCGTTAACCGCATCCTAGAATTAGCTTCCGGCAACATGAACAAGGTGGGGACTTTCCAATTATATTGCAATAGTAATGGCGTGAGGTAATAATACCTAATACAATTAATTAGCATCATGGTATACCATTTAAAGCTCCCCCGATCAATAGTCACGTAAATAGTTATTGTATAATCCTTATGTTCAATAAACCTCATCTAATAATATTGTACTCTATCTAATCATGACTCATTAATGAGCTACGCCCATTAGCACCTTTCAAGTATGAATGGCTTA
This sequence comes from Clitarchus hookeri, assembly GCA_002778355.1. Classification (NCBI taxonomy): domain Eukaryota; kingdom Metazoa; phylum Arthropoda; class Insecta; order Phasmatodea; family Phasmatidae; genus Clitarchus; species Clitarchus hookeri. Next base: position 125,107 of record NQII01001074.1, on the reverse strand, counting down.
AAAACGCATTCGTAACAATATGATGGACGCAATACCAGCATACTCCTTAAAGTTACACTCGAACTACACAATGTTTTGTATGTATACCTTTGCTTTTCTTAATACATACGTATTCTTGAACTATTTCTGGCAAGTCACAGAGAAAGAAGAAAGCTTTTGCTACAACCTACCGTGTTATTATTTATCCGGGAATTTCCTGTTAGTACGTTTCCAATGTGCCGACGCGTTAAAGAAATTTAATCATATTGTACTATGAAAATGAATGTAGGTTAGAGTTTCCAATCGTTGGCGGTATTTTAAGCGTTACCAAGCCTTATAAAATTACAAAAAAAAATATATATATTGTCTCACCCTCAAGGATTTAAACACTAAAATTATTGGTTGTAATGCTGCCAATTTACAGCACTATCGCGGTTCACGTTTACGAAGGTAAACTAACTATTATAAATATATTTGTAATATTTCTTTTAACGCTGGCTTATTCAGCTGTGTAGGTATAGTTTTAATTATAGCGTCTCACATGGGCAACAAAGTCATGAAAACACACACACACAAACACACACACACACACACACATATATATATATATATAATATTTCAGTAGACAGAAGACGAATGAAACAGGAACACTTGACGCTACAAAAACCCTGACGTACGTAAGTTATATGGGTAGGTATCCGAATTCTGTTGTACACGCCAGGGAACATGCTAAGCAGCTTGTCGCGACTCCGATGAGACTGCGATAACTTAACAGCACGCTAATACGCTTCCTTGCCAACGGAGAATAATACAACCGCTAAATTAAGCGACACGTGCTCTAAAGGCTGATTTAACGCCTTCGAAGACAAGTTCTTCGCGAATGTGAACTAACCCAGTGAACAAATGAACCACAAAACCCACAGTGGCTACCGCTGCTACCTCCATTGCCTGATCGAGGGCCCGTACTCCTCAATAAAGACAATTCTTTGGTCGGGTTTCTGGCTCGCGCTGGAAACCATTAGAAAACGGCTATTTCTTGAGGTTTCTCGTTCTGTGCGTGTTTGAATTGTCTCTTAAAGCGATGCGAAATTCCTCCATGTCTTGTCGTGAAGTTCGATAAAAAAACCTAGAACGACAGACTAGAAAGTACGGTCACAGAATAAGAAGGTATACAGAAATGAAACTGTGAGGCAGTCCCTTCGATGTGGACGCACACTGTCGTTGATTCGCTACGTAATAGTTCGGAAAAGTGAATAAATAATATAATTAATAAATTCGGTGTTAAAAATTTAAATTTAACACTTTAAGATACGGAACTACTCCTTCATCACCGGCAGTTTTATAGTTCAGCGCGTATGTTAAGATATATACAGTTCCAGGCTGGGATTTTTTAAACGTTGATTTAAAAAGTGACGATTAAGCAGTGGCTGACGTACGGAAAAAGGCCCAGGCGGCAAACGTTCCCAAGAGCCCGTATTTGTGTGCGGGTACTTTAAAGTCAAATTTCCTTTACATCATGCAGTACTATATTCGTTGTTTGTTGAGACAGTGTTGGATAAATTCATCCTAAGATACTGACTTAGGAGTGTATTTATGCCACACTCCCGGTAAGTGAGGCCATTTTGNGGGGGGGGGGGGGATACGCTCGTCGGTTGTGCTTATACGTAATTGGTTATTTCGTGGTAGAGACTGGACGCTATTAATTTAGCAGATTTGGAAGAACTGCTTAGTATCTATTTGTCTTTAATTTTTGTATTCTTCCGCCATGTTTAAACGTAAACTTCTCATGGATCTAATCACTTCAAATAATGAGTAGACTTAATGAAACTGTGAACTTCTCACGGACATAAATATCTCACATACTATGCATCAAAATAGAAACTAAATAAATACATTCGGTGTTAACTATTTTAAACGCCACACTTTTGGTCATGGAACTACTTTTCCTTCATCACCGGCAGTTTTAACTGGGAGCATATTGTTCAGCGTGTATGTTAGGATAAACACAGTTCCAGACTGGGAATTTTTAAACGTTGATTTCAAAAATTACGTTTTTGCACTGGCGGATTTAAGGAAAAAGGCCTAGGCGGTAAACGTTCCGAAGAGCCCTTTTTATGCACTTGTGCTTTAATGTCCAAAATAACTTTTATATTATAAAATTGTTTATAAAAAAGTAACTTCTATATTTTTTTTACTGAAAGCAATTTAATGAAATAATAAAATATATAGACTATTTACATAAAATTATTAACATTTACACGTGATATACGTACACATTGAACGACTAACTAATTACATATTTAGAATACATAAATAAATTACAATAAAGTTATTTAGAGTATTTTTAACGAAAACAACCATGGAATGATTAGATATCCAAAGTAATGCGTTAGTGGAATATATGTCATGTTTGCTCCAAAGTCGTTATATCGCTCGTGCACACGATGATTTACAGATGAATCCTCTTCACGACTGTAAAAGAAAAAGCCATTTTGGTGTGCAGGCTGCGAGTTTCGAATGGCGGGACTTTCAAAATTGATCTTTCCTTTGTTCGAAAATATTACTTGCGTAAAAAATGCTTTACAAAACAGTCCAAGTTTTAGAATTACATTTTTTTTTAAATTATTTGTCGATGGCTTAGGGGTCGCTTTGAAATGGGTGCTTAAAAGACAACGGCTAATTTTTTCCCCCTGTTAAATCTGCCACTGTGAGCAAGGATATTTTTAAACTTTTATTAAAATTTACTCGTAATGATTTTTTCAACATTGATTTAAAAAAATATAAGCAAGCATAATTTTTTTAATGTGATTTAAAATATGATAAGCAAGGGATTTTTTAAACATTGGTTTCAAAAGTGACAAGCAAGGATTTTTTAAACATTGATTTTAAAAAAGACGAGCAAGTATATACAAAAAATAATTTACTAAATGATAAGCAAGGACTTTTTAAAAATGTTAATCTCAAAAGTATTTAGCTAATCGCGATCCAGCTTTAAGGCTAAATATACTTTCCCTACAATCGTATCAGGCAAACACACGCAAGCAATCAGAAATAGCCTTAAAACTGTTTCTAATTTGAAGCAACGGCCAAAGAACCGTAGTTGTGCAGCTGACCTCAAGCCACTTGTGTAGATTTCTTGCCGTTGGTGCTTGAATGCACATTAAACAGCATACAGTTTTTTGCAAGTACCATATACAATACACGATATGTTCACAGTGTTTGCTTTAATCGAAATATCAGCAGTCTGTTATTAGTAATTCTAAACATTTATTCAGCTTTCCCTGACGTACCAACATTCTCAAAATTTTAATACGGAACATGAAATAGAAATTATCACAAAACTGATATGTCTTAAGCTTAATCGAGGCAAACACCTTAACTCACAACTGAGTAAATGACTACTCATGACCTACTGATAGTAAGCTGAATGTAGCATGTTCAGCTGCATGCCGTTCTGAGCACGGAACCGCCAGGAAATTCTACAGTAGTCGCCACTGGTATCACCGTGTTACGTTTATAACCGGACACATTATTGCTTATGATGATCAAAAAGAATGGAGGTTACGCAGAGATCAACACTCCTTTATTTTGTGATTGCTGCCGGAACAACAAAACCGAGTTTCCAGATCTACAAAGTAAGATAGCGGCGCATTCCGATTTATAGGTGCAGTCTACCAATTTTTTTTCTCTATATTCTGAGAATATTTAATGGTTTCGTGACCTTACATCGATAATAATTTCATGAAAATTCCAAATAATTAAAAAATTAACATTCGTCGTTTTTTTTAGCGTAAATTTGAGAATTTTACTAATAATCTTTATTCTCGGGAATTTCAAAAAGTTATTTTAACATAAAGTTTGGTTTCAGCTAAATTATTATTTGAGGTGACTTGAGTGGCATGTTGCAATCAGTGGTGTATTCAAATGGTGGGGAAGGGGGGCTAAGGGTGCTTGAGCCCCTCATTTAGAGCTTGCTTATACTCTGGATAAAATTAGATTATTGTTGAAACCAATTGCATTAGTAAAGGAAGTTTACAGAAAACTGAGCACTTTTGAAACCCTTGCTTAATATGTACTTGTATGCACATTGTGCATTCTTCCACCATATGTAAAATTAACGTTTACCATGGGCCTCATAACTTTATAAACGTGTCGGTCAAGTAAAACTGCGAAATTACAAGAAAAGTAAATATTTTACAAAGTTTGCTTTTCTTATACCCGTAGGAATTAAAAAGAGAGAAATAAAAAAAAAACCATTTCGGTATTCACAAATGTATACCTAACAATTTTAATTCAACGTTAAAGCACAGAATTACTTTCCTCCCGTCATTGCCAACTTTGCAAGGTGCAGGCCAGCCAGTGTGCCCGCTAAAATATATGCAGTTAGGGGCAGTGACATTTTTCAAAGGTTGATTTCAAACATGCTAACTTTACAGTGATAAGTTTATAATAAATATTAATTGTAAAAAAAATATTAAATGTAATACATACTCAGTACGGTAATGCACATCATTAGCATATTAGTAGGAAGTTTTAAAAAGTGTTTAGATAGCATATTTATCAAGTACTGACATTTGTATGTAGCATTTAAAACGTAACACTTGCTGTAAGCATACCTTCAAGTAACCCCTCCATAATGCGTTTCTAGATCCGCCACTGATTGCAATTTGTTCGAAAAAAAGGTACTTGGCTCACCTACGGTAGCGGTTTAACTTTGAACTATTTTGATTAATTTTTTAACTCAAAAATTAAAATTGAAATTGGAGCGAACCACATAATTGATATTCATGAAATATTCTTCATGACATTATAACAAAATAAGCAATTATTTTGAGCTGTATCCTTGGGTATTAACTATGTTCCATTTTGATTTTCGTACTAGTAAAAAAATTAAGCAAAAATCCTTTTAACTCATTTTGTTCTTTTATGAAAAATCGTTCCTCTCCATTGTCATTATTTTTTGAGACTACTATTTCATGTCACAACGAAAAAGGATGTAACGTGATAAAAATGTAGAAAACAATTTTAGTCTCTTAAATGCCCATAATTTAGTGTGATGTCTTCAAACATTTGTTTACAGCTGCTTTTATTGTAGTCTTGCACTGATTTTAATTTTCATCGTGTTTTTGCACATTTTACACTCTTTGATTAAATGTATGTCTACTTGTATTTATTTTGGTTTCAGTATAACGCAGAAACCACTGGACCGATTTTGACGAAATATTCACTCTAAGGAAGGTGTTGAACAGCGTAAATACTAGGGCATACATCATCGGCTGTTTTCCTCGTGTTTTATATGCTGACAGATTTTTATATGAATAGAATTGCTGTATTATATTACGTAGTCACATGTGGATAAAATCTTGCTCAAATTCTGAGTGGAAGTGACCGTGGGTGAAGTTATGTTTAATTTCAGTATGTCAGTACAAAATATTTAAATAAAAAATCTTCTACGCAAGCTTGTACATGGGCGAACATTTATTTCAAATACTTAGATCACACGTATAATTCAAAAGTTAAATTGAAAATACGAGTAGACGAAACTACACTAAATAATTTTTAGTTGAAATTTGCGAAACCCAAAAATTCAAATTCTGGACGAAGGAAGTCGCGGGTTACAGTTAGTTTGATTTTAAATGGTTCGTGCCGCCTTCGTATTTATGGGTTGTACACAAAATGACTCGCTTGTTAACTAGCAATAGCAATGTTCTAGCGTCTAAAAACGCGTTATTCTACTTTTTAACCTCTAAACGAATGACGGAACTGCGACTTGCTTAACGGAAATTGATCGAGAATTATTTATACTTTTATGTTAGCTAATGTGCTCTTTCCAGGTTTTTCGGGATAGTTTGTGGTTCGTTGATAATTTGAAGGATCACAAGTATTTTTATAGTAAGCATTGATTGCTCCTATTGTTGTTTTCACGTTGGTAGGTTAATCATACATGATTTATCCTGAGATTCTTTTTAAAGCGATGTAGGATAATATCGAGAGTTTAACTGTCAGCTGAAATTTACAGCAGATAATTACGGGCCATCAAATTGTTCACTTCTAGATTCGCCAGGGAAACGATGCAGTCGTTAGTATCCGGCCCATAATTTGTCTCGTCAGTAAACTGTCACGAGATAACTCTCCCCCTACCCCCTCGCCAAAGTGAATATCAGGCTGAGCCGAAACAGGCGGGTAACACACACGCGCGGTCATGCGCGCGCACACACACATTGCAATTTTTTTCTACCTTTTTTTTTTACGTCCCTTTCCAGAACAGCCCACAGACTACTCTTGATTTACATCACGCTTCTGAACGCATTGCGCAAGTTTATGGTATCAATGGAAATTCGGTATAGGCTTCTTCGCTGTTTTATTTCCAGGCTATTCTGTGCAGTTCATGTAAGAGAAAAAACATTTTTGAAATGTTGCATGAACATAAAATATGAAAGTGAAAAATAATTCATCACCATAATTCAAGCTTTTCAAAAATAGTTTGCCCGTTACAGTATTAAAAATCTTATCACGAATAAAGAAAAAAACTAGGTATCTGTTACACTTCGCAAACTTTTTTCAAACCAGTGTTTTTTTTTCCTACTTTCCAAAGAAAAGAAAGGCTTATGAGATTACTTTCCCGTCTGTGTGTATGCAGGAGTGTGCATATGTGTGGATGTGTNGCTTTCACGCCAAAATGTTTGAACGCGCGAACCGAAGTTCACGACACTCGGCACACATATAGTAAGTACTAAGTGAATTCACCTTACTCATATAGTTTGCGAACACGCTGGGCACATACTTTTATTATGGCGGCCATTTTAATATTTAGGGTGATATGTCACATCTCGGAAACCATTCAACCGATTTAACACAGATTTTGTATGCTGACGGCGCAAGGTGTAAGCATTGAATTAAGAGGTGCATATTGTTGTTAGTTTGCCACTGTGGATGATAGTGCCATATGAAAAAATAAAGTTTTTACGTTATATCTCGAAAATCACTCAACCAATTTTCACCACTTTTGGCATGTAAGTAATGCTATGATAGACCAGGTAAATATAAGCAACTTAACTTTATTGAGCACTTATTTTCAAAATGGCGGATATATGAAAATTTTATGTTTATTTGGTATAACTACCATACCGCTTGACCAATTTCAAACAAATTTTGTACGCTGACAGGATCTATTCCAAGTATCATACAAGCCAAACAACAACAAATTTTGTCAGCTATTTTGTAAGATACCGCTATATGCATTAATAAAGTTTTTGTGTAATATCTCGGGAAACAATTGACAGATTCCTAACAAATTTGGCAGACAAGTATTACTACGGCAGTTGAAATGTACAAATATGTTTCAAGTATGTCAAACACTTATTTTAAAAATGGCGGACATCTAGCTATTTTAGCATAGTATGCTATATCTTCGAAACCATTAAATCAATTCCAAATTAACTTTGTATGCTGGGAGTATAAATAAAAAACATCAAATGTATCTACACGGAGCCTCCTTTGTCCTCCATTTTGTAAGATGTGTACTGTGTGGCAGGCATGTTTAATGGTGTTTACATAAATAATTTAGATTAATTTGTTATATCTACAAAATGTTTCAACAAAATTCAACCAACATTTGTATACAAACAGTATTAATTAGAAGCATAATTTATGCATACAGAGATCCTCTTTTGCCAGATGTTTTGCAAAGTAGTGCCAGGTAAGTAAAATGAAAACTTTGCCAATTTTTAAAAACATTTAAACTTATTTCCACCAAATTTTGTAGGTATACAGAAGGCAATGTAACGTTACATGATTTAAACGGGGTCAGACACTGATTTTCATATTGGCGGCCATACAAATATTTTGATATATTTGGCATATCTAATAAACAAGTTATCCAAATTCAACGAAATCTTTTATGCTGACATTATCTGTTTGATGCATAGTATAAATAACATTTTTTAGGCAGTTTTGTAAGATAGCATTGATTGAGAAAATAAGGTTTTTATGCCTTATCTCGGTTACCAATCAACCGATTTCCATCACATCTTTCACATAAGTAGCGTAATGGTAGACCATGTAAATTTATGTGTTTTTAGTGGCTCAGACACTTATTTTAAAAATTATGGCCATGTTAATAATTCAGATTAGTGAACCCTATCATTAAAACATTAGACTGATTACGTCCAAAGCTGAGAAGCTCCGAACCCTACCTCCGTGATGCAGTTGATTGCAAGCTAGCTTAATTTTACGGGTTTTTCTGAATTAGAATCCCGGGTAAGTTATTCGTGTATTTTGATTGTTTTGGTACTGTTTCACATGTTTCTGTTTCATCTCTAATAATATTGCTGTCAATGAGACGTTAACGTCTACCTACCAACTAAGCTTTGAAGAACTTCACTAAAATTTATTTGCTCCCATGTAGAGGAAAGTAGGCTCATTAGTTATCAGTAACTTCTTGTTCTACATCAGAATAGCGGATCATCGCAAGGATACTTAAATAAGCCGTTATAACCGAAAGAGGTAAACAAACGCTTGTCCCATTTGCATAATAAATAATAAGCAAATAACTATCGCTACCCGATATTCAAGATCAAAACAAATCTATCAATGAGATGGAAGCATCGGCAGCAACAATTTAAATTTAAATATGTTGTTTAAATAGGTAGCGTAAGAGTCATTTGTATATCAGGTTTTCTATTAGTTGGTTTGTAAATCAGCGATATATTGCACGAACTAGCAGTGAACTGGAACAACCAGATTCTATCACTGATATACATGTGAAAATGTGACACTGAAGTTTTACGCATTAGTTGAATGTTTTTGGTGGCGCTGTTCTCATTACATCATTTAATTTTCACTGATTCAGATTTATAGAATGTTCAACCTCGAAAATTTAAAGTAAAAGGGCCAGAGTTCAACTAAATAGATCGATAATTTCTTCACATGCATGCCATAACCCTCCTGTTCAAGCAATATTTTTCATCATCAATGCCTCAAACATGAAAACAATGCGTCAAATTATTACTGTCCTACGCTGATTTTCGCTACACCCGTTGTTTCCCTCAACTGATAACATAGCCCAAATAAGTCCAAATTCAGACAATACAACATACTCAGTAACAATTTGTTCGTGAAATCGCTAGTCGAAAGCGTGTGGAATTTCCAAGGACTATGATACTGCATTTTATTCATTAATGTGTTGATATAAACATAAATGTGACGCTTCTTAAAATTAGGTATCTTGCATAGTGCTCGACCCTTCCTTTAGTATTTCGCTGGATTGTGTAGCAACACATATATCTTTCTTTTTTTAAGTGGCGTTACGGAATGGCTGAAGGTAATTTGGTATGGATAAGCTGACAAGTCATATATGTTATTCTTAAGATGCTGTTTCAAGTTTTTGTATGTCAAGGAACTCCATTCAAAGTATTTATGCAGTTGCTACGTTGTTTTTCAAGCCTCAACAACTGTAGGTGCTTTCATAATGGTCGCTCATTACGAACACTCCTTTTATCAAACCCTTTGTATGAAACTGGTTAGCTAATTGACGTATGCAGGTGACATACCCTCAACTGTTACTAATTTAATACGAATTTCAATGTTTTTTTTCCTCGCAAAAACTATTTTTTTTTCTAGTCTTTAAGTTTTACTGTAGCTTAACTAGTCCTCTTTATATAACGATTAACATGCTGGTGGGAAATAATGCCACGTATTCGAAAGGAAAAATAGGTCTACATATAGTTCCGTGTCAGTAAATGCTGTTTAGAATATAGATGTTTTATTAATGTTGGCTTACGATAGAATCTGTGTGCAGCATTCGCAGTTGCCGTAACAAAATTCGTAGATGAAGCAACACGCTGAACTGGAAATGTTGACCGCGATAAAGAGAAATCGAAACAGAAAAAAATGAAGTGTTTTATTTTCGTAAACGGGCAGAGAAAGTAGGTTTGAAGAGGAAGCTTCTTCGAAACTGTGGACGAATCGGACAATGACATGAAAGGACTCGCGGCAGAAAGAGAGCGCCTATCGCTAGCTTGGAAACGAGATACGTGCAGTGTAATAAGCTTTCTGCGAACGTGTTTCCTGGGAAAACAAGCGCCGGGGGAAATCTCTGAAATACAATAATCTCATGTCTATGAGAAAAACTGCTACATACCTCCCAACATAAACGAACTTCTCACCTGAAATATCGAACACACGCCACACTTCCCATTAAGCCCGGACTTAGTTGGCTTCAGTTGCAACTGAAAGTTATTTATCACAATTTAATCGCGGCATAAAATAAGATGAAATAGTTGCAGAAGTAGCGTGCTACGAAAAAACAAAGGGGAACGTAAAAACCAATCTCGTTTTTTTTTGTGCAACGGTACATACCCAAACCTACATTTTAAGCATCAGCATATTCTTACAACATGCACTTGTTTAGACCGAAATCGTTGAACAAGTATTTATAAGCTTTTAATTCTATAGAGAAGTCGCGGAAACAAAATGTAACATCATTGATCGTTACAGTGAATGAAATGCACTGATTACTACGGATGGTCTGGGAATCTCTCTGCCCCGAGGTATTAGTTTCCGTTGCATTCTGTGTTACAGTAACAAACGTTTTGCAGTATACGACATAATCCAGTAACGTATGATTTACAAATACAAAGTATGTTACGTATGGGTTCTAGAAAATAACATACGTTAACTGTGTCCAGAAAAGTAATTTTTTTTTTCAATGAGCATATTAACAGAATTTTCTGTGAAAGAATTGCACAGATTGAACTCAATAAATATTTAGGCTGTGGTTACTTTTTTTATTCGAACTGTCCGTGACAACGCTGCGCTGTAAGAAGTCTTCATGAATAAAAAAAAACAATTTTTACGAAAATATGGGGTTAATGAACGGAAACACTGCTCACGAAGAAACATATAAATATCTCTGCATTTATAAAATATGGGACGCTTTGAATGCCGTGGACTAAATATACTGAAGCCACACGATGCGTTCGTTCAATGCTGCTACAATTAGAAAATGATCGTTCCTACGGCAGTTACGATGTTGATGTCGCACCTATTTCTTCAAAGTATCAAAAGTGAAAAGATATAATTTGTAACAGACTGAAAAATATCACAAATTTTACAAATTTATAATTTTTTTATATTGTTTCTTGTAAATTTTGCTGTAACAAGTGTAATAATTTTTTGTAAAATTTGGTATATTTTAGACTTTAAAAACTCTTGATTAATTCGTACGTACAGCACAGTTAAACATTGTGTTGGGGAGGGGGGGATTATACTATACCTGTATTAACTGAATCAATAATAAATTCAACTGAAGTTTAATTAAAAATTAAAGGTCACAGCTGAAGCACTATGAAGTACACTACAGAACTTGTTGAAATTTTTTTTTTTTTTTTTTTGTGAGTTATGACTACAAATAAGCGTGTGGCTTGAGTTCGCGGAATAAGCACCTGTTTCACCTCTCTGTTCTTTAGTACTCTGTGATATCGCGATCAGAGGTGGTCTTTCGATAGCGCGTGGAAGTTGCATTAAGCTCCTGTCACACTGTCACATTTTCGCCTTCAACTACATTTGACAATAAAATTTGAAGATACAATACGGCCATAAAATTTTTCCTTTCAAAAAATTTCATAAAATAATCTTGAATGTGTTTGAAAATGTGTCACACTGTCAAATTTTGTTCTGGGAGAAATTAATTTGAATTATTATTTAAAAATGATTTCCGTAGTGAGGTTTTGCTTTTGTTTTTCCATGCAGTCCATTACAGGGAGAAATGTAAGGAATGTTGTAATTTATTTTCGCTTCTTTACTAAATTAAAATTTTAGTTATCAGAAATGTTTCCTGCAAAATTAAATTTAATGCCTCTGAGTTCGTTATATTATGTGCAATATTCACCTAAAATAGTATTCATGCCCAAACAGCTTCTAGATAAATTAGTGATCTTCATAATCTACTTAGTTTCCAACAATTGTTTGTTATCTTGAAGTTTCTTGACAAACATTTTTGTCGTGCACGATTTTAATTGGCTGAGCCCGTCAAACACCAGTCAAATGGGGCAGCGGTGGCGTAGTGGCCAGGGCGCTCGCCTCCCACCACGGCGATCCGGGCTTGATCCCCGGCGGGTTCACTCCCGGATTTTCGCATGTGGGAATCGTGCTGGACGATGCCACTTACCGGCGGGTTTTCTCGGGGTACTCCCGTTCCACCCGCTATTGCATTCCAGCGCCGCTCCATTCTAGGGTTTCATTTCTGTCATGCTCAGGGATGACGGTCACCTACGGGTCCCAGCTGGAAAGACCGTCACTCGGAGGGTGTTGCCTTGCCCTGGGTGCACTCCCCACGCGCCATTATTATTATTACCAGTCAAATATTCAAATTTTTGATGGAGACTGAAGCCATCCAACTTTCTCAGACAAATATGGCGGCGTTTATGACATTTCGATGACATTATAACTGTCCAAATTTATTTGACCAAACTTATTGGAAGCTCTTTTGACGGGGAAATTAGACAGTGTGACAGGGGCTTTAAGACTGTGGAAGTGAGAAAAATTATTTTCAGGATTTCGAGAATATTTTGGTTTTGTAACACGATATCGATAATAACTTAATTAAAATATCAGATCATTCAAAATATGAAGATAATCTTTTTTTGTAAAAATATAAGACTTTAGACTTATCATGATTCTTAAATATTTAGAAAAGTTATTTTATCGCAAAGTTTAGCTAGTCTCTGCCTAAGTTTTTACTTAAGTCACAAAATTTGAATGTTGAAAATTCTTATAAATCCTTCACCTACGGGGTAATTTTATTAAATTAAAATTTTATTTCGATAGTTACAATTAAAATACGAACGAACCGCATAAAATATTTAAGATATTTTACAAAATTCTAATAACATTAACAATCATTTTAAGTTGTATCTTAACAAATTAATTGTTTCATTTTTGAAATTTATAGGTAATCAAAAATTAAATATCGTATAGTTCGTTTGATTCATTTTCAAAAAGTTTTTTCTTCCATGTTCATAATTTTACGTAAAAAATATAGAAAATAGTTTTAGAAACTTGAAAACTGTTAATACTGCAATTGTTTGTCTGGCAAAATATTGAATACTGTCCTGGCACTTTCCAAGCTTACCAAATCAATGTAACGTATCACCTCCACACTGAAAAAAATATCTTCTTACTGGAATTTAAAGCAAATAATATTCGTACAGAGATTATGTATTGAAGTTGACAACATGAAGACCTTTTTATTTTATGTATTTTCATCCTTACAGACTGTGAGCTTTATTTGCAGTGCCTCTTATCAATTTACAGGCCACTGTGAATCCTTGCGCTATACGCGAAATATAACATTTCCTTTGACCTTATCACTAGTATCTATGTGTGGGCCAAGTCATGTTTTCAAAATATTTAAAAACATAAATGCGGAAATATTAAGCCAATTTGTATCATACTTTGCATTTAACAAAATAAAACGAATTTAAGGACCGTTAATTAAAAATTGCACTTCAAACAAACCTATTTGGCTTGCAATTATACTGGGAAAACAGCAATTAGTGTTTCCGTTTAAACATTATAATGTAAATGCATTGAAGAAGACTTAGTAAATGTAGTATATTCTAAACGGGGTTTAAAACACAAACAGTTCGTGTGTAGAACAAGTGTATTATCGCAGGTCGTCTGGCAAAACGACGAGTGCTGTTGGCTGTGAGATTCCATTACGTGTGTATCACAGAGTGTGTCTGCATTGCCTGGAAGACGATAGCGAGCAAGGGTTAACATTGAAGTGACTTTGAACGTGGCCATGTAGTGGGACTCTGACAGGGTGGCTGGACGTTCCTCAGAATTGCCATTCACTTGGGGCGTGATGTGTCAGTGGTCCATCGGTGGTGGAGAAGATGAGTGACAGAGGATTCCCACAGCCACCTAGCCACAACAGTACCACCACGCTGCACTGATGAGCACCTGGACAGAAGAATCGTTCGGGACGCCCTGACTGACAGAACAGCAACCACACGTACAATCAGAGCCACTGTGTTCCTCATGTGTCTGCACAAACAATAAACAATCGATTGCTGGAGCTAGGTTTACGTTCTTGTGTTCCTCTGGCACGTTTACGCCTGCCACCTGCTCATCGTCGTGAACGTCTCTGGTGGTGTAGAGAGAGAGAGAGAGNAGAGAGAGAGAGAGAGAGAGAGAGAGAGAGAGAGAGAGAGAGAGAGAGAGAGAGAGAGAGAGAGAGAGAGAGTTGGTGAGGCGAATGGAGAGCAGTGATGTTCAGGATAGTTGTTTCTGCCATGGACAAAGTGATGACCGTTTTAGCGTTCGTAAACATGCGGGTGAGCGGAACATTCCATCTTGTATTCTCACTCGCGATACCGGATTCACACTTGGGATTATGGTATGGAGGGCTATAAGCTACACATTCGAATCGTCTTTGTTATTCATTCAGGGAAGCATGATGAGTGCGCCGTGCATACGTGACTTCAATCCTGTTCTCCGACTATATCTCGACACACTGCAGGAACCAATCTTCCAGCACGAAAATGTACGTCCCCATGTCTCTAGTGCAACACAGTGTGCTCTATATGGTGGACGCATGCTACCTTGGCCCGATATATCTCCAGACCTCAGTCCCATAGAACATGTATCGGACATGATGGGATGGTGCCAGTCATTCAGCCCATCCCCTGAAACGACCATCGCCCAGCTACGCCAAGAGGTACAGTAGGTATATCGAGCGTGAGATACCGTACCCCAGAGAGACATTCAGGATTTGTACGACAGGTTATATGCCAGAATTGCTGCATGTGTAAAATGTGTTTGCTGTTATGTTTTGCATGTAATGTTCTGGATGTTCCACGGACTTGCTGTTTTAATTGAGTTTTGATAGATCCTACATACCACGTCCTTCTTGTGTATCAACTTTTGGGCAGAGAAGTGTACTCCTACGGGATGTTATTACATGCGTTTCCACTAGCGTAGGTAAGATATCGATAAAAATGTTAATTTTATAACGGTTTTATATTTATAAATTAAAATATTAATGCGAACACCACACTGTTAATGCAGGTGCAATGAGCTTTAGTTTTGGACTACAGGTTTTGTCTCAGAAAAAAACCAAGGAGTTATGAAATATGGTGTCTGCAACTTAAATGCCATTCTCCAGTTCTGTCCAGACAAGAAATCACCACAAAAATTACACGCTCAATCAACATTGCAACTCGTTTGACAACATCCGTCTCGCTTCATTCTTCACCCGTTACACTTTTCAATCATTACACAGTATCCAAATATACAAAGCTCATACATTCTTAAAGCATTCGTCAAACAGGCCTACGTCTCTTTGATCGTCCATTAACATTCACCAAAAATTATGTTACACTCAGAAGAGCTGACAAAAAAAGTTATTGAAAAGGGCGAGGGCTAGTCTCAGGGAAAAGAGAACGAATGAAGGAGTGAGAAAGATGTAAAACTTGACACGTTGCACATGCGCGTCACGGCATCATACATTTGCGATCTTAAGTCAAGGGCGAAGAGATTTGCAAACGTGCATCCCCTTTCCCGAGAAGGTTCTCAGAATTCTGCTACTAGCTCCTACCTCTCATGAAGAGTGGAATGAACATCATTGCTACTGAATCAGAATGCATGTATAGAAACATGTTGCATTTGTTTATACTCGCATTTAATGAAAAACCTGCGTCACAAACCTCCAAGAATTTCTGTCAAGACGGCAGAAGGGAGCGGTTAGCTTCGATTCAGGCACATATCACATGCGCAGAAACTAACTTTCATAAGCACGACACTAATACAGGCACCCTCACTTACCTAAATAAACCCACAGCCGAGTTGGGGAAGGGAGTTGACGATGGTCCAGATTCATGGGCATTCAGGTGCAGAGAAGGCTAACTAGCATGATCAACGAAGTAAACCAACAGCTCATCTCTCCGACGTGGCGAGCGTGTAGTTAAGATCATTATTATGGTTTGAAAGCAGCGTTCTTTCACCAGACCTAAAAACTTCCCCTTATTAGGCGTTTCACCACTTTAAATTCAGCTAGAAGTAATAGACCTAGTGTGCAGCTGCTTCGAGACCACTTTATCTTCTGTGGCCCAAGTGTTCCATGATCTGATGCGACAAAGATAAATTACCGCTATAAGCCATAGTTTCAGGAGAACAGGATTCAACAAGTACATCAACCAGCAAGCATTGTCAGGGCATGGGTTAATTCAAAGTGCGTGCCAATCCTTGGAATACATTTGATATACGACATTTCACGCCTATCCGGATGCATGGTTTTCCAAACCTGCAACCGTTCCCAAATATGACAAAAACAAACGTAGTCTCCATGGGAAAGATATTGAGACACAACCAATAAATACAGTACACCTCCAGCCAGCACACACGATATTAAGAATGTGAAGTTCCTATTTGTTTCAGTTGTACATCTTTGGTTCTCTGCCACTTGTGCTGCACCACAGCATATAATAACTTTTCTCTTGCTTGTACGAAATTGCAACACTAATAGCAGTTATTTCTACAAAAAAAACACCTGACTGTAGATGTCGAGGCATTTTAGACAGTTACACAAGCTTTACAAAGACAAATTAGTCAGTCTGCATTGAGTTAGGCTGTTCACGGTAAAATTACCACTTTTGAAAGCTCTGCTGAAGATCTACTTGTACGCACGTTGTATATTCTTCCGCCTTATGTAAAATTAACATTTCCATGGGACTCATCACTTTATTCATGCGTCTGTCAAGTGAAACTGTGGAATTATTAGGAAAGTAAATATTTAACCAATCTGCTCATTTTTACACTCCGATGCATAAAAAAAAAACAGAAACGGAAAGAAATAATTTATCAAAAAGGGTTACCTTACACTTTTTTTGACGTTAAGATATGGAACTACTTTCCAGTCATCGTTACCAACTTTGCTGGACGAATGTCACACGGCGCGCCCATTAAAATATATGCAGGCTAGGGAAGTGACTCTTTTCAATGGTTCATTTCAAAAGTGCTAACTTTATCGTGAACAGCCTTTGGTAAAAGGTTGTTCCCACCACCCATATGAACCTTATCTCCACGTGGATGGAACCATCACTCGTAAGGCCGCAGCTAGTGAACGACGAGCTGCAATGTCCAGTCATCCCTGTTCTAAAGATACTGTTACTGTCGCTACGACACTTACAACTTGACGTTTTGAGCACTGGCACCTGGTGGATATTCCCACTTACTTGAACCATGTCTCAAGCTATCAAAAAGTCGACCTTCCGTGGCGTCGGTTGGTGCGTCACCGGGCTGGAGTGCGGGCGGTTCTAGATTCGAATCCCAGATAAGGCATGGGTGTTAGTTTAAGTTAAGTCATAAGTTAGTGTGTAAACCGCACCCTGATAAGCCTTCAGGTATAACATAGGGGGACGTAAATAAGCCCTATACTATACAATTAAAATTTTTTATTAAAACAGTTGAGCGAGAGCAGCACTACAACATAAACCCACAGATAGCGTACATCGCTCCCAGCCTCACGACTACACAAGACATAATTAAACTCGCATTCCACCAAAGCGAACCGGGTTAGATTCCCGGCGGGGTCTCCCGGAAACTCTACCGTTGGCTGGCAGGTTTTCTCGGGGCACTCCCGTTTACGCCAGCCTCGTGTACCACCGCTGAACTATTTTCATCTCACTCCACCCTCACCGGCGCTCAGTACATCGACGGTAGGTGCCGACCAAACATCTGAACTCAGAACCAGACAAGCCGAAAGTAGATCCGACTATTCTGGGGCAATTTTGCCGCCTGTTAAACTACGGTAACAGTGGAAACTGGAAGGCAACCTTGAGCTAGTCGAGCTGCAGAAAGACAGACGTTAGTAGAATACAAGGAAATCAACTCACCTTTGAACAACTCGAAAAACATCATGAACCACTCTCGTTTCCGACGTTACAGAATTTTGTGCCAAATCTCAGAACTTAACTTTTCTCTCCGGCGTTAATATATAGGGAAGAGCATGGTAAAGTGGCCAGTGCGAGCAAAGTAGTCATCAGCTATTACTCTGCTGGAGAGTGCTGAAGTTTAGTGGCGAACGCATGAAACAGTTTAAAGGGAAGCCATTAGTGTTCTGGGAGCACCCGAGCTGGTAACAGTAAAAAACTATTTGTTTTATTATAGTTTTTGTGGTTTTACGCATGTGCGATGTAGGTGTTTTTTACTACTTACTTATTTATCTTACTAAAAGAGCATGTTTTAAACTTTAAACCCACGTGTTATCAAATGTAGTAGATTCCGTAGTTTGTACTATGGGCTAGATTTTGTGAAATGGCGATCAAGAGAGCAAAGTGGCCAGCCACGTGGCCAATTTACCCGACCAATATGACCACTTTACCCGAACGTATGGCCACTTTGCTCGAACTATGAAATTAGTATTATTTACATAAAACTATCATGTGCACAACTTTGCTTCCGCCGTTTTTCGATCGATGGCGACAGCGGTAAGTGCTGGTGGAAATATGTAGACCAATAATGTCACACAGTAAGCTTGGACATCTGTCAACATAACGACTTCACCAGATTAGTGAATTTGTGTTTGCAAGCGAAGATGTCAGTTT
Source organism: Clitarchus hookeri (assembly GCA_002778355.1). NCBI lineage: Eukaryota > Metazoa > Arthropoda > Insecta > Phasmatodea > Phasmatidae > Clitarchus > Clitarchus hookeri. The sequence continues at coordinate 106,520 of NQII01001074.1, read as the reverse complement.
TCGAGCCAAATGCTCGGCATGTGCGGGAATTGTTGATTTTCTGCTTCCATTTCAAGAAAACGTACGGTGAGGCTGCCCTTACTGAATGGACGTGTCGTGGGTGGTTTCAACGCTTTAAATGTGGTGATTTTGACGTCTAGGACCGGCGTGGCGGTGAAAGAGAGAAATGTTTCAAAGATTCCGAAATGGAGGCATTACTTGATGAAGACTCGTGCCAAACACAGGAAGAATTGGCAGAATCATTGGAAGTGACGCAACAAGCCATTTCATAACGCCTCAAAGTCATGGGAATGATTCAGAAGCAAGGCAATTGGGTTCCGTACGAGTTGCAACCGAGAGATGTTGAACGGCGTTTCTTAGCTTGTGAACAGCTGCTTCAAAGACAGAATCGGAAGGGGTTTCAACATCGCATTGTGACCGGCGACGAACATTGGGTCCACTACGATAATCCCTAGCGCAGAAAACCATCCATAGGAAATGCCCGGACATGCATCCACGTCGACGGCCAGACCGAATATGCACGGCGCCAAGGTCACCTTGGTGTGATATCTTATGAGCAGTTGAAACCAAGTGAAACCATCACAGGGGATCGGTATCGAACGCAATTGATGCGTTTGAGCCGAGCTTTGAAGGAGAAACGACCACAGTACAAAGAGAGACACGACAAAGTTATCCTCCAGCATGACAATGCTCGGCCACATGTCGCAAGACGCTGAAATGGGAGGTCTTACCCCACCCGCCGTACTCTCCAGACGTTGCTCCTTCCGACTACCATTTGTCTCGATCGATGGCACACGGCCTGGCCGATCAGAATTTCCGCTCGTATGAAGAAGTCGAAAAATGGATCGATTCGTGGGTCGTCTCAAAAGACGCATAGTTTTTCGAGATGGTATCCGAAAATTGCCAGAAAGATGGGACAAAGTAGTGGCTAGTGACGGACAGTACTTTTAATCATAAATATGTAATCACGTTTTAACAATAAAGTCTCAAATGTTGAGGAAAAAACGGCGGAAGCAAGGTTGTACACCTGATAAATAGAAGTAAAAAGCAATGTAACAGTCACGCATTTTTTTTTTTTCCAATCTGCACTGTGGAAAGTATGCCGCGCATGGCATTAGTGAGTATTATTTTCGTGTACGCTACACACTAAACTAGTTGGCGCGAGAGGCTTGGCGGTGTGTCTAGGACAGCTCACATTTCACAAACAGGCGCAGGTGGCCGGAAGTGTGTCCACGTGATTTAGTTTTTCAGCAGATAAATGAAAACAGAAGAGAAAAATTATCACAGCATTTACAAATCAGTGTTTACATGTCGCAGCCAGCTGCAGCTTGCAAGCTCGCACTACCGGCAGGATGGCTGAAAAATATCGAAACAAAGTTACGAAATTAGATAGTTGTGTATCTGGCCGCGAACTTCCCCGCCTTCCTTTGCCCGAACAACACCACCATCTTTTTTTTTCACGTCAAGTCCCTTGGAATCTAAAGTATCAAGAGGTAGCGAACTGAATTTAGCCTTCCAGAAACAATACAACAATCACTGTACCTCTCGTGACAAATGCTAACAGCAGCTTCATCAGTTACATCTGCTGTATCCCCAAGAGATGTTACACATTTACCAAAATCCAACTCTTCTAAACGAAATACTGATCGCAATAAATGTAAAGCAGCCATTATTACTTCCAGTCCATACAATACAGAACTTTCGGAGGAGAAGTCAAAAAAGGAGAAGAAAATAACAAAAACGGATAACAAAAGCAAGCAAAGAAAGTCAACACAAAACATTAACATANGGCCCAAAAAAAGATTGGAAACTGAAATACTTAATAAAAGCTAGGCGAAACCTTTTCAACGAACATGAAGAAGAGAGTGACGACACCGATTTCTTAAATCGTAAATAAGTTTATTCAAACTCAAAAACCAAATAAGTATGAAACAGATGTTTTGGCTGTCACCAATGGGTTCACGACGTGTGTGCCTGCTGCAAAGAGGAAGATGAAGACATTTTATGTCAAGATTGTAAACACTAAACAGTTTGTTTGTTGAAAAAGTGAAATGACGCGCCATTATTTTGTGTTTTGATGTTTGATAGGCTAAATTTCATGAGTAATATTACCTAGGTCAGGTCAACGGAAGACATTTTATTTGAAGACTCTTAATCCTAAACCGTTTATTTTCTAACAGAGGTCATGGTTTTGTATTTGCTGTTATGTAGGTTTGCGTATATATGTTACATAAGTCGGGTAAAATTGCCAGTCACTGGCTACTTTACCCGACGTGGGTGGGCAAAGTGGCCACTTGGTAGAAAAATGTTTAACATTAAATAAAAATAATAATAATTTTCAATACACAAATAACATAATATTCTTTGTTAGTAAAGTATATATATATATATATATATTGTATGAAGGGATATTTCCAATTTTTCTTTTATTTACAATAGACGATTTACATACCATTTTACCTTAGCATAGCCACTTTACCCTGCTCTCACCTACACTCATGTTCTTCTGATATCCAGTTTTCAGAAACATATGTACTAAATTCGACAACACGCCATAAAGACCACAGCCACTCTAAATAATTATTAGAAAAAAGCGAAATCGCTCTTCGACTTCGTATGCTTCAGAATTGTGCATGCCACTGCTCATACGCTATAAAAATCTGTACGACAGCAGTACGGAGGGAAGCTCACCGGGCAGGCAATTGTATTGTAAACTCATATGAAATACACATAAATATTGATTTTGTGCAAAGTGTGTGTTTAATTATTTTAATGTTGATTTAACTGAAACCTGTGCGCAATATTAAAAAATGCAACTCTGTTTTGACAGTAAACAGAATCGAAAATGCATGATATAAAATTTCTTATAGTTAGTCTGGTAAGGATATAATGCGTGTTCGAAAATAGATGAACTTGATCAGCAATTCATATTTGTACACAGTATCACATATGTGAATGATTACTGCTCAAAGCAAATTAAATGGTGTAAAATGCGAATCCATTATGTTGTATTGCATGAACGATAACACGCATGCATTCCTCAGTATGATACTTCATGGTGCACCAACGTGCACCATGCCGTACGCGGAACAGCAACGTCCTGCATTCATATAGGCGCTCTCAAGTATTCATGAAGTGAACGGGTCCCTGACCTGTTCATACCCCAAAAAACCGCTCACCACCACGTACCTCAATGCAATGCAATGCAATGTGTGTGTTTGTGTGTGTGCAAGTGCGGTGTAACCATTATTTAAAGTCACCTATAGCTTGTTATAAAGTGCTAATCCGTTGAAAATCCTAAAAGGAAAGACTATTCCATTGAGACACGAACCTGCCACGGAATTAAAGGCCTTTATCTCGGTACCACGTGTTTCAATAATTTGTTCTGTAAATGCAAAGTTGTTTAATGCAGGGCGTCTTTTTATTTTTGAGTGTTTTTTAAAATTTACTTGTCTCGTTGATTAATTTTTATTGATAGTGAGAGTATTTGACGAAATATTCGTTTCCTGTCGTAACAGCTCCAGTACTTCAGACACAAAAGTAGCATCTATTAATGAAAATGTTTGAAGTAAATTTTTGTTTCTTGATATGTTATTGTATTTATCAATTTATCAACCAAAGAGCTTCATGCAATTTTTGTGTTTTAATTTTCTTTAAAACTTAAAATCTTAATAATTTTCCATGTTGTTTGATAGAAAATAAATTAACTTGGAAGGACTGTACAAGTACGAATGTACATCAAATGAATGAAACAGACTTTGAACAATGTCCAAATGCTTTTATATAACGAGACTATTAATTTTGCACGTATCGAAACTTTGCTGACGGAATAGGAGCGGCTTCTCGGTTAGCTGAGCTGTCAACCGCAGCCAACTCCTCAGTCTGACTTCAGCGGGATAGGTGCTGCACGTGCATCGCGTCACGGAGGAACCTCAAGTCTTTGTCATAGATAACCGTTAGTTTTCAATAGTTTTCTTTAAGTGACCGGGACCTTTGTTATCTCTTCGTCTCTTCCACGATCACAGCGTCACTCCGTCAGATTCGCTTCTTAAATTTAACATTGAAATTTATTACCGCCGTTGGCGCGACTTCTCAGTTTCTGGCAAGCCTCGTGTGCCTACAACCTCTTCTAACCAAACTAGTGACGTCACGACTAATGGGCAAACATAAGTGGCCAATATGGCTGGTAGCTTGGTAGACATGTGGCGAGTCGTGTTCCAATGAAAACTGTGCCGTATGTGTAATAATAGGCCACAGTGTTTAACTTGTGAGTTACTAGGTATCTTAAAAATTACTCTGATTGACTAAAAAGTGCACATCGGTAAGTTTCCTGACAATGATGAAAGAGTAAATGCCTGGGTGAACGATATGTCACGAGATGATTCCTACCTACTAAGTTTTCACGTGTAAGTAGACGTCTATCAACTTGCCAAAAAAAAGTAACATTACAGAATCATTATTATTGTTGCAGTGTGTGTTTGAGTATACTAGCATGAGCAATAACATAAGGTATTTTCGTTTGCCTTAAACTGAAGATGAACTGTTTCATGTACTCCACATAAAGGCAATTTTGCAGTATATTGTGTTTCAATAAAACCGTTTTTAGTAATATTAAATAAATTTATTGGAATTATTTGGACTGCTTCATTGGTCCGTTTCGACAAATTATTTCAAACCACATAAGTGTTTAAGAATAATAATAAAAAGAGAGATTCGCTCCAAAGGTGTTATATTTACAATAAATTCCCCGTTGATTAAACATTATCACACAACATCATTGCTAAACAAATAAAGATAAAGAAATGTATTATTTTTTATATTCGTTCAGTGAATGTATCATTAGGTTATATTTCTGAAAATAGGTTCATTCCCCTGCTTGCAAACAACAACAGAGTAAATAGTACAAAAAAAAATTGGACTTACAGATAATTAATATATTTACAGAATGTATCATTAAGTATTATTTTTTAACATCGGTTTCAACTTGCTTACAAATGGCAACAAACTGAAAGCAACGAAAATAGTGTATTATTCAGTACTGCCCATTTTATTTTACAGTATCATTACATGTTCCAAACAATGCCGAGTGGCGATTGTATTGCCCACCGTCAGTGACGTCACATAGAGGTTCTAAGGACTTGCAGCCTCGGTGGCCATGGCCAGACCCGCTGCAAGTGTTGTGTTCAAGTGTCCATGTTAATATTCAATGTTGTCAAGCTACTGGAATTTGGGACTACATATATTTACGTAGCGTGTTGAGCTTTGGAGCGTGGCCCTCTCCAGGAGGGAGACTTTTCACCGCCTCGCCGAGAAGCGACACTATTTTTGTTTTGGTGATTGCTGTGTGAGTAGGGGACTCCGCTTCGTGATTGGTCATTCGTCCCACAACCCCTGAGATCTAAGAGCTCGTACTCACCTGATATAATTGGTGATATGGCACCCACTCCGATTTTCACTGACCTAACAACTCATATTTTCCTAATTTTCCGACGTAATTCCCTTCTCATAATACGTATCCGCATGTCCACCGATGTAATCCTAACTTGCATGCTCTTATTCAATCTTCCTCTCCACCCAGGTCAAGTCAAATATTCAGAAAACAGAATTTCCAACCTCGAAAACAATTTGGCCGGGAATTGCAGATGTCTGAAGTTCGCGCGATGTTTCTACGAGATACAAGTTTTGAAGAGTAGAATATTACTTAATCATGTCTTATGCTGGAAAGAAAAACAGGGAAATATAAGAGGAAAACAATGTGTTTCATTAAGACTGGAAAAGCATATCATTCAACCTGTATCTTGAGCATAACTGGAAATTTTCTACATTAAAGTGTTGAAGCAAGCATTAAAATGAATAGTGTTGCAAAGATTCGAACTATCATCGCGTCATCAGATTATAGAAAAGTACTATGTAATTTACTATCCATCGGATATCAAGCATCTGTATGTAATTTCTGTGCAACAGAACTCAGCCTTATAATGCACTGTCCCGCAGTCAGTATAGGCAAGTACACACATACAGAGCTTACGAACACGATTTTGAACTATGGTGGAACCAAGTATCGTGGCACATTAGGTGCAAAATTGTATCAGCAAAGGTACACTACCAGACGGCACTCAGCACACTCAATTTTCGCGAGGATTGACTGACGCTTGCGGAAAACTGGGAGCGTCCTGCCAAATGACTGCTAATGTGGCGCGCAGATGGAAAAACGTATACCATGGTTTGATGAAGATGTACTAACAACAGTGGAGAAACAACCATCTGCTAGCCATTGCTCATGAGGTCAGCTTATCATACAGTACTGTGTGGGGTGTATTGAATAAGCAGCTACTACATCCATGCCCATGAAGAAAGGTCTGAGCAGTGGGACCTCACGAATTTTTACCCCAGAAAGAATTTCTGTGCCTGGTTTTTGCAGCAAACAGCTCGTCATCCAGAGTTTCACAAGTCTGTGCTCATTACAGACGAAACATATTTCACACATGTAGGTATATACAACAGCCAGAAAATTCATGTGTGGGCTGATAAAAACCAGCATGACACGATCTTAACATAATAACAAGAGCGGTTTTCAATGAATATATAGGCAGGCATTCTAACTAATATTATAAATGCGAAAGTGTGTTGTTTGTTTATTTGTTTGTTTGTTTGTCCTTCTTTCCCGTCGCAACGGAACAACGGATCAACGTGATTTGTTGTAAAGAGATAGTTGAAGGGCCGGGAAGTGACATAGGCTAATTTTTATCCCGAAAAATATCTCATTCCCTCAGGAATTTATTTTAGTAAAAATAACGCTTGGGATACAATGCTGCGTCAATGTAAGTTGATAGTGTGGGACGAAAGCACAATGTCACACAAAAAGGGTTATAGGACCTAAACTGAACTCTACAGGATATACGCAACAATACAGACATTATGGGAGGAATGGTTGTATTTTTGGCTGGTGACTTCCGCCAAACTCTACCGATGATTCAGAGGGGCACACCTGCAGATCAAATCAAAGCCTGTCTCAAGTCGTCAAGCTTATGGGCAAATGTCAAGAAATTCAGCTTGACGACAATTATGAAAGTGCATCTCTACAATGACGTTGATACAGGACATTATGCTGATACACTATTCAAAATAGGAGATGGGTGGTTAGAAACAGATGCCGAGGGCTGTGTGTCACTAACGGGGAATTTTAGTTATTTGGTGCAGAGTGACACGGAACTGATTGCTAGCGTTTACTCAGATCTACAAAGGAATATAAATGACGACCAGTGGCTATGTAAAAGAGAGATTCTAGCACCAAAAAATGACATCGTTAGTGCTCTGTTCTGTGTTCATGATCAGTGTCTGTCTACTAACAAATACCGTTATTTCTCCCTATAAGTTTGTTACTATAACCACGCGAGCAACATTCAATGACGAAGTTTTTCACCTTGCACTCATTGAAATTGAAAAGCAAGTGCAGAAATTGTTAGGAAAAAGTATAAAAAGCATAGACATTATTTAAAAAAAAAACGTAAACAATAATTTTATAGTCCACGCGAGCGGAGACGCAGGCACAGCTAGTAGTCAATAATTGTTTCGTAGGACCACACTACTTCTGCATATCTTGATATATAACTTCTGGTTTGCGGCCACATTTGGCTTCAGCATGATGTAGCACAACCTTACAATGCTTGTAATGTGCATGACTATTCGATCAGTACTACAGGAAGATGAATAGTGACGAGAGTGACCTGTCACATTGCTTGCTCGCTGCCCCGATCTACCACCATATCTTCGTGTGGAAAGCCTAGTCTAAAAGACGCCAGTTGACACAGCAGAGGACCTCAAGGCAAGGATAACAGCTGCCCGCAATACGATCCGAACCAATCCTGCCTTGTTCCAATCAGTACGACAGTCGGTGTACAACAGCATTACAATGCATGCATGGAGGTAGGTCGGCATCACTTCGAGCAGCTATTGTACAGTGTTTTTTCACCTCTTATTAAATGTAGTAATGGTGTATCATGTAATAAAGAATCACATCTATTCTTGAACAAATGAAGTGGCACTCAGGCACACAAGTTACTATGTTTGCCTACCTGCAAGTTCTAAAAAATACCGAAAATGTATTAACCGGTGAACTCTGCAAAATAATATAAGTTGTATAGAGCACATTCGATATTACCTATTTTACTGAAAGCAACCATTAGTATATGTACCAGTACTCATAAATTTTCGAGAAATTTTCCTGACCTTTATAATAGGCATATAACAAAACTTATGATTCACGATAGAAATTGTTGCCACTTAACTGTTCACACTTTCGAGGCAATAATTCATAAACAATTATACTTTACATTAAAATCTATCAGTAAATAATACGATTATTTAGGTTTTGAACTGATCTTTTTAAGGAATATATATTTAGAAAATAACACTAAACGAGTTATTAGGTAATCACAGAAAATTATAAAAGTTTCATCATCAGCATTCATTTATTGAAATGTTTATCCGAAACTGTAACCCTGTTGATTAACATTAATTTAATAGCAATGAAACATTAACGTCTGTGCATAATGGTTGGTAAATGCCATCTAATAAAATATTTACTGAGGTCACCTTTTGAGAAAAACATAATAATGAGAGGGAATATGCTTTACATTGATTTCGTTTATACAGTATGTACCTTCATGCAATCTTACCAAAAGTATAATGCATGTAAAAGGAGATTCTGTGATGTTGCATGTAATGATTTAAATTCAAATCAGAATGGAATATACGTGTTTGAAATGCGCAGTGTATATTCGTTTCATTCGGTGAAGATTCTAACATATCCAACAATATCCAACTTCTTTTGCCAGGAATTTCATCAGAAAATTATTTAATGCATTTTTATTTGAAATAAATATGACCTTTAATGAACACATAAAATTATTTTCATTGCGGCTCGCTAGTATAGCAAATAAAAGCAAAGTTTAACATGGCCAATACACATAATCAACATGACTACAAACCGAGTGGAGTGATAACATGAAACATGTGTCCAAGAGGCAGAATTTGTGGTGGTGTTGTTTGTATGCCAGTAAAGAATACGTGATGGACTGGATTTCAATCCCGGGGTAGGCTTCAATGTTTGCTGGTTATTTTTAGTTGCAAGTTAACTTGGGTTAAGTGTTTATGTCACATTTGGTCAGCTGGAAGATAAGAGTGTCTGAGTACTTCCCAAGTCCCTCTACTAATTGGAGGTTGCACTCACCTGCCTGGAAGCCCGGGTCGTCGCACAGGAAGGTGAAGGTGTACCTCGCGCCGGCCACGTGATCCTCCAGCACACGCCGGTCCTTCTCGGACATGCACCTCACGGCGTACTCGTCTATGCAGCCCATTCCGGTCTTGAAAGCTCTGCAAACCTCAAGCAACACGCACCGCGTACACTTCAGAACAGCTACCTTCATCACCACGGCTTCGTATTGTAAGCTGGCCAGTGGCAAGCAAAATGGAACTGCTCCACGAACACCCTCTTACGCGAAGTAATGCGTTCTTTTGTGCACAGCAGTTATTTTGTTCTCAGTGGCTCGCAAAGTGATGAACTGTTGGAGGGCCAAGGATGGCTTAAATTTATAGCGTATGGCTCTTATTTCTGTTTAATGTTCAGTCACTGTTGTGATAATTATCTGAATTTCCAGCAAATAAAATCTTTGATTGCCTAGTTTTTTCCAAACACGTCTCAAAGTCATAATTTCAATGCGTTTTCATAAACGACATTGTAATATTTAAAATAGTCATAAAATGTGAAACGAAGGAAACTGAAAGAAATATTCTATTGGTTCTCTTCTAAAACCTGGTTTACAAAATTTATTTAACAAAAAATTATGGAAGGGAGATTCGTTTATTAAAAACGTGAAAGTCTTCAATGTAATTAAAAAAGTTAAATCATATAACATATTATAAGATTATAAAGATGCAAACAAAAAAATATTTTTCACTGCACGTATATTTTTACTATCGGGCGATGAAAATTTAGAAAATAAATATACCTATGAATTACAAGTAACGATGAATAAGTAAGAATAAAACTGCATGTAGGCTATGATACCTCTGCAGTTTGAAAAAAAGAAAAACATGGAAAAATAATAATTAATGCTTTTTTCAACATAGTGCCTTAATTTTTTTTTGAAATTACATAATCAAAAAAGTATTGCTTTCCAATGGTTCATAAAAATGCATTTTCACAACAACAAAAAAACGTGTCGTGGTTCCAATTTGCGTTACCCTGGCCAGTTTCATAATCATTCAAAGAAGTATCCATTTACATGACAACATATGTTACAATGTTTAGACACACTTATTTAAGAGTTATTTTAGTGCAAAATTTCTAAGTTTATTCCCTACTCTGAGCTTGCATATTTAATCCGACCGCTATCAAAGTTGGCCAGAGATTCTACATTTAAAAAAGGGAGGTCATGGATTTTAAATCCATCCTATAAAGGAATGCATGTGACAAATATAAATGTAATTTGGCATCGGTGCAACTTGTATAAGACAACAGGCAACATGCACATTTTTAGCTGGCACTTGGTTTTCATTCATTTGTATGTTAGAAATGTATTTACAAAATCACGATTTAAAAATTAGTTTTGAAAAAGTAATGATTGAATGAAATTTTACGTTTGAAATGCGCGCCAAAACGCGCACGCTCACTCCGTGACGTCACAAGTCAGATACAACCTCAGCCGCCGTGTTTATTTACTTCAGCAGTGATGCGTACTTGGTTAAATATAAATTGTTTGAAGTAATGAAAAGAGAAAATAAACAGTCAAGTATACCAAAATCATCTAAATGGTTTATTGTATACCGCAGTGTACTAGTACATCTCTCAAAACACCTGATAAAATAATATTTGTTAGTTACAAAAAACGAAACTAACAGGAAGACGTCGTTTAACGCAGTTAGGCGAGTCATTAAAGATGTTTCACCAAAATCAGTTATTTCTGTTTGCGAAGACCATTTTTACGTACACAATTATATTAAAGGTATTTATATTTCCCCAACGTAGGTAGTTTTAGCACTCTACTTCTTAATGTCTACTTTTAACATCTGACCTAACCTACATTGAGGTACCATGATAGTGGCCAATACACACCACAACGCGTTAAGCAATTCGTATGTGATGTAGACGAGAGCATTAAAAAATATCTTAAAGTATTCCATAATAATAAAGCCATATAAATATGTTTACAAAAAAGTTAGCCACACGATGTAAATTTTACATTTTGTAAGTTCATACATTCCAAGTTAGGCCTAACAAACGGAATTTTATATAGATATTTTTTTATTAATTTAATATAACTTCTAACATTGGTTTCAAGAGCACAGCTATCATATTTAGGATATATTCACATTGTGTGCCTAAATAATAATATGCCACGATGTTAAACCATGCAAATTAAACATTACATTAATTGGGCGGGGCTCAGAGTCCCTCTTGCAAAAAGTTTGGTTTATACTATACAGTATTTTTTAAACGTAGCAATTTCTAATAAATTTAAGTTGTTTTGATTTGTCTCCAATAAGCTTTCATAAACCTAACAATTTAAGTTAATTAGAAACTTAATTTTTACTTTCAAAACACTAAAATGCATTTTTTAGAAATGTTTATCAAGGATGATCTTACTTTCATATTTGTCCATCCCTTTTTTTCTAATTTACTGAGATGGACGTTACAAACAATTACGAAACTAGGTCCACAAAATTGACACTAAATAGCCTACGCGTTTTACGCAAGTAAGCTGTGTTACTTTTATAACTTTTACCTTAAATAAACAGAAAGGAAACAGCCTTGTAGAATAAAATACATTCTTAAACATTTATTACAGATTTTATTAGCTGTATTTAATCTAACCCCAGATATAAAGTGTTTCTGAAACTACCATACATATTTTTTCAGCTTATGTGCATAGTTCTTACAGTTTAAAAAGAAAGTGTAGAGAGCTATCGTGACGTCAGAATAATAAAAGGCATGTTGGGTACCCAAAACATAAGAAACAATAAGTAAAGAAAGTTATTTTTAAAATAATATTTTTGTTACTAAACATTATATTTGAGGCCTCAAGATAGTGTTTATAAATGAGGTGGAACGCGGAATTACAGGTTTGCCGGCCGGCAGCGCGGCATTCTGCCCGCCACCGGCCCGCAGCTGCTTGAGAAGTCGAGCGGTGTCGGGTAGTGACTAGCGTGCTAGCTGTAGGCCTACTGTCACCATACTGCTCGTTATCTGGCATTTATAAAGCAATAAAAGTGTTTTATGAATACTGAAACGTGGTTTAGAATCAGGAAATATTTGTAACCTTCTTTCTCAACACAACATTACGTTTTATTTCTAAATAGTGTTGTTAATTTATCACAGATATGAAGCATGGCGCGCGACAACACAGTACGCTCACTGCAGTCGCCTGCATTACAGTTTTGTTATTCTTGTGAATGTAATACCTATTCCATATTTAATTTCCAAATTAGAATCTTAGCAATCGTAAACATAAACACAGATAATAATAATACGTACCTCAATAAAACGTACAAACAAATAAGTTTTAACATGTGATGTAGGCCTACTGTGGCTTTGAAGACCACGACTGTGCGATATGAGACACGTTCTTCCCTTTGTAATGTGACACCTGTTATTTCAGGTTCCACAAAACAATGGGAATTGAAGTAATCAAGTACCATATCGGTATCTACTCGTGGCAGATTGTCTGACTGCGCTTTCACAAAGTTGCCTTCCATTTTAGTGCTACGCGTTTGCAACGTGCCGGTGCCGACCGCCGGCGTATGACTAGTGACGTCAAACCAACGAGAGAGCGTTCCGCATTCACGTGACAGCGGCCGCGAAAGTTACTGTTTTAATACTAAGATAACTTTGTCAAAACTGATTTTTATGCAACAAACGGCTCATTTTTATTTTCATACGAATATACCAATATGTTCGTATTATTTTCAACTATATTTGCGAAATTTACATATTCCCTATTAGGCTTGCTTCTCCAATAAAAAACGATAATTTAAACTCATATATTAGTTACCGTAATGCACAAGTATATCCTTACCACAAGACTTAAAAAAAATTGTCTGAAAATTTAGTTATGAACAGGCGAGTGTATATGGACTTTGCAAAGACAGTTCAGTATGTTCAATGTGCTCAGTAGGCTGGAGAGAGCGGGATTATAAAGGTGTGCAATGTGTTACTAAGTAGTTACAACAAAAAATAACGAAACTTTGGTAGAAGTGGAGGTTGTAAATTGTAAGCTGGTCAGATGACGAACTTTGATGGTGAGGAGGAGGAGGAGGAGGAGATGTTTGTTGAGAATGACAGAAATAATCAGAAAGTATGATTCTTGGGGCGAACAGTTCATTAGAAAAAATAATTTCTGAGCAGTTACCTGCATATGTACGGAGCTAGAAACAACATTACTCCTATATTGATACGTTACAACTTTAATTAAGGATTATTTTTTAAATACACTAAGTTGTTTATTAAACGGTACCGTCGTCGCGAACAATCAGGATCGTTGAACGAAACTGCCATGGCACGTATGAAAGACTATTCCAACGTTTGCCGGGATTGATTTCGGAAAACCACGGGGAACAGAAACCAGCTGATGGCCGAAGCAGCAAGATCCGGTTTCCACCGAATACGAATCCCATGATTTACCACTGAGCTATGTCGCTCGGCAATGAGATGAATGTCGTAGAAATATGAATATTCATGTTCGGTTGTACAGCGAGAGGTATTGTGGTCGTCGTCAACCCACATCAGGATTGTTCAAGGACTTTAAAAAGTGGGGCGAATATTAGCTGTCCCTTTTGTTAGTCACGGTAGTTCGATATTGACACCACGAGAATCTGCGTGTGAAGGGTGATAAGGGACATCTAGTCTCGAGGAGCGTAAACGTATGCTGCACGATCCCTGGCACCAGGGTAGTGGGGTCGTATCTGCACCAGAAATCTTTACTGGACATATGCATGCTCTGTTTTTCCGCAATAATCTCCCAGAATTTATGGACGATGTTACACTGGCAATCCGGAAGGATATGTGTCGCCAACATGATGGGGTCCCACCATATTACAGCATTGTGACTCGACGGGAAGTGGACCACGTCTGTCCACTTAGTGGGCTGGTAGGGATGGCCCCCGAGGCCTCTGGACCACATTGCCCTTCATTGTTTCGTGAAGGAACTGGTATACTGTGAGTATGTTAACACCGTTGAGGAATGCCTGGCTATATTGTGTGCTATTGTAGCATATGTCATCTACGATCACTTGCGGAGGCCGTTTCGCTGTGTTTGCGCTTGCATTACATTGGAGGACGGTATTTCCAGCGTGTTTGGCGCTGTAAAACAATGAAGTGGAGCGGAGAGGGGAGTGGAGGCGGCTCTTAACATCGCGGTCTTGAGAGCCGATGTGGGTGAGGTGAGCTGTATATGAAGCAATGCCTGAATGAAAGGGCGGGGGAAACGGGAGATCCTAGAGAAAACCCGCCGACTAGCGGCATCGTCCAGCACGATTCCTACTTGCGGAAATCTGGGAATGACCCGTAAAACAATAAAAAATATACACTTAAAATAAAACAATGACGGATGTGATATCGCAACTTTAGCACATCTTACGTGAAAAGAACGTAACAAGAACGTTGCAACTTTTTAAATTACTGTGGTAACACAAACGAAATGGTCCAGCGCTTTCGGTGACACGTAATCAGCCGAGCTATAGACGTGCAGAGTGTGAAAAGCGTAAAGTTTCCTGGCTCAGGCACATGCGTTACTAATGAGGGCATGAAGCGTCTGCACAGTATGTTTCCGAATTAAATTTGAAATATCAGTTACATTTCTGACAGCGTAGGACTAAAAGTTTCGGTATTTTGGATCTATCTGTCGTATAAGTTTAGTACAGAAAGTATATTAAAATAATTTAATAAATCTAGGAAGGATGGATGACGGCAGATAATATGACATTCGCTTGATGGCGTAACAAAGTGATATAGCGGTATAATGATTGGTCTGAAACAGGTTATATGCCCAAAAAGAAACAGCTGTAAGTTATTTGTGAGGCCGGCCGGTCCAGCAGGTCTGGTTTTCATGAGCCGTAAGCTCGTACACTATTCCAGTCTAAATTGTGTCTGAACACGTATTTCATCCGAAATTATTGTTNAAAAAAAAAAAAAAAAAAAAAAAAAAAAAAAAAAAAAAAAAAAAAACAAAAACGCCGGATTTATTGCGCTGAAATGCTACAACCCAAAGAATATTTTTACACACGCGACTCTCTGTAAAAATATGTTATCGTTCGGCAAAGTTAGAATATTTCACTGCATCAGCCGACATTCACAAAAATAATACTAAAAAGCACTGGAACGATCTTAGCCGTTTTAATGTAAAAACAACCAAACAATTCCCAACACCGCCATTTTTAAAACAACAGGATAAAATCAAATAATTACTTCGTCGATTCCAGTCAAATATTCCAAAGAAAAGCTCAAGATGAACACAAAATACAAAAGGACCATCACAACATATACACACATCTCTTCTTCCTCTTCTTCAGGCCAGTACCTGAAGCTTACGTATTCAAAACATTTAATTCAGTAAGCACGCAAGCAGTGAGAAGAGACGGGACTGACATAAATACGGAAAAACTCTGCACGCCATACTGTGTCCCAGCAGTAACCGATATAATAAATTCGTCAATTGATTGCTCACTATTCACTGAAAAATGTAAAATAGCAAAAATTATACCCATTGCGAAAATCAAACTCCCAAATAAATCCTACAAAGACCTTAGGCCTATCAGTATTTTACCTGTAATCTCGAAATTCCTTGAAAAAGTAATCCACGTGCGGTTAGTAGAATACCTAGATGTGATCATTTGTACTGTGAGAAACAACCGGGCTACCGCCCATATCCCAGCACGAACACTACTCTTCTGGACATAACAGACATCATATACACAGCTAAGGATAAATAAAAATTACCATTCTTAACATTATTACCATTTTAGAAAGATTTTGACACCATAAATCATAAAAGGTTGTTAGAAAAATTATCCAGTATAGGCTTATCTACGTCTGCCTTAAAGTGGTTCAGAAACTAATAAAATATTCGTTCCTTGTTTGTAGAACTATATATGAAAGAATATAGAACCCGGCTGTAAAAATGATTACGACTGGGGTACCACAAAGATCTATCTTATGGCCGATATTATTTTCTCTCTCTCTCTCTTTCTCTCTCTCTCTCTCTCTCTCTCTCTCTCTCTCTCTATATATATATATATATATATATATATGTTTAAGGTATAAAAAATTTCACCAGTATGCAGATTACAGGCAACTGTATAACACGCGTTCTCGAAATGACTTATCACAGACAGTGGAAAAAATAAATGAAAATATTGAGAAAATCAACAAGTGATGAAGCCAAAACTACATGCAAATTCGAGCTGCTCATGTAATTAAAACATCACAAATTTATCTAGTTATCAAAATAAAAAATAATGTAATTCCAGAGGTCATCGCGGATAAGAGCTTAAGTATACAAAAAAAAAAAAAAAGAAAGATAGTTGCATCCCTTTCTTTCAACTTTAATTCAAAAGTGTGTTCAGCACGAGTTTATCTCTCACACGCTTTCAAATTACTTGGAAAGTATATGAATGTATAACATGTAACAATTATAACTAATTATTGACAGCCTAAGTATTTAATCTAAAGTCAAAATATATGAAAGTATGATAGCATTCATTTCTCCGTCAACTATAACATTTCAGTCTTCAAGTACGTCTGCGAATTAAATTACATCCTTATGCCATCAATGAACTTCACTTAAAACAAACACCGCAAATTACGCGAATGATAAGACAAATCAAATTATCATGCAAAAGTATATGTTATTGGATCGAATGTGACGGGGGTTCATTTCTACACTTTGAACTTGGAGTAATATAGCCTATGATAAAAATATGTTTATACTTTCAGTAAATAATTTTTCCTTTCACCTAGGTCTGATATCCGAAATGAGCAAAGCTTAACAGAGATGATTTGCACTGCTCTCAGAAATCAGAAATCCTCAGTTGATGAAATGAATGAGCTGAAATATGCCTGGTTCGTGGTTGTCTGCAGGCCAAACCATGAATATCCTGCCGTTGCAATGCGTCTTCTACCGCCGGCACTGCGACTGAACGTCTAATTGACAAAATTCAATAAAGTTGGATTGGCTGGACTAACAGAAGTCACAACCAAGACCCAGGCACTAAGCTATGAAGTGCACAGAAGTGAAAAGGCGTGATAAAATAAAACATTCAGTTTACGTGTTTATAAATGCAGTAATTCATCGGCTGTTTGACGGGAACTATCAACGGTGAGACCTCCTCGCCACATGAGCTTGATGCCTCTGCATGCATGGCCTCCAACGATCCAAAATGGAGTGCTGCTCCGGAAATGGCAACAAATTATGATTGAAACGTTATGCTGTGGCGGATATTCTACCGCTCTACTAACTTGTGGCAAGTTTAAAGCGTTTACAAACGCCGATTGGCGAATGACGTATCGTCATATTTCATGGCAAGTGTGGCTATTTTCCGAGTGCTGAGAATGAATTACAGAATACACGCGGTGGTTGCGCATCTGTATCCTTATATATACTGTTATCCAGGAAAGATACAGAGCGTATATATCACACTAATAAATTATTCTCAGGGATTATCATTACTGCCCATTGCTATAACTTCTTTATTAGCAGAGATAAGATGTTCTTACCAAAAAGTGTTAAGTAAGTGCGCGGGACCTACGGAATCTTCATTTAATGAAGCAACCACGATGTAAATATATATATAGGATTATTCACAGCACCCGTATCACTCCTTATTCTCGGAAACAAACCGAGACCGGGGATCCGCGAAATTTTTTTGATAACTATACCTTATATGAAGCATCGATTGGTAGTTAATCCCACTCTCCCGAACATACCGGAGGTAGGGGAAAGTGGGAACAGGGGTCGAATATGGTATCGTTGGTTAGATCGTCTAAAAGGAAACGACATTTACTAAGACAGTTGTTTTATGACGTCCATAGTTTACGCACAATAAAATAAATCATGTAAGAATATGGTTTGGACGTGCGTAGCTCACGCGCAATGAATATTGATCGCACACGTGCTTTTCTTACTGCAATCAAACATAAATCAATGAAACATGTTGTGTTTATAGCGTGAATACCTAGTTTACGTACAATCAAAAGGACGTCGGGTGTACTGTAAATACCGATATTGTGTGAGAAAACTACTGCGTACTGGGAACTGATAACACTCATTCGCACACATCACTCTTCATAAGTGTTCTAAATGTCGACCATCCTGTATCAGACTCGACTCTGCTCTCCGTCTTACATTCGCGGTTATTCGGCGGACCTCAGCAGTGACGAGAGATCCACATGCTGCTCTGATTCGATCTTTCATGCAATGCGAAACGAATGACTGTCTGAATGTACTTTCGTTTGCCAGTTAACTTGCATGCAAAACCTTAATTTTTTCCTGTAAGTGGTAGATGGCTTATCTGCTTGCTGCTTAGTGCTGCCTTATTCTCCACTTTAGTTCGGAAACCGTCTAATAATAACAGTTAAGTTTATCCACTTATCATTGGTTGTGCGTAAACTATGCACATCAGATACACAATGTGTGCCATTGTGGTATTTCCGGCTTGAGTGTGAGACTCGCCTTACTGCATGGACTCGTGGAGTAATTATTAAACTGTTTCCGAGCAAACGCGGAGAATAATGCCGCAATACTCAGCAAGCAGATACGCCATCTACCACTTACAGGAACTGCAGGTTTTGCATGCATGTTAACTGACAATAGAAAGTTCGTTCATTCAGACGGTCACTCGGTTTACATTGCAACCATTAATCGTGTGTGTTATTTCAGTGTCAGACATTGTCTGTCTGTGGTGTTGCTCTCTGAATGGAATGCCGTTTACAAACGAAGAAGCATTTGACATGCTGATGATACTAGGAGGATGTCCTCGGAACTGCGGAGCTGCTGCCCGTTTGTACGCAGAGAGATATCCACAGCACATCCTCACTCGTACAATGTCTTCCAGCGTCTTGCATGTCGCGTGCGCATAACCGGGATAGTGCAACCGACACGCGACAAACGTCGCATCAGACGACCTGTGAGAGATGAGAGGGCTGTTGATGTACTTACTGCCATGGTAGTTAATCCTCATGATTCTACACGGAAGATTGCTCGCGACTCAAGATTATCTCAAAGTACAGTGTGGAGAATCCTCGCTGATAACAGTTTAGATCCGTACCATGTACAGCTGCACCAAGAACATGGGAATAATGACTGTCCTAAGCGCATTGATTTCTGCAACTGGGACCTGAGCAAGGACCATGCATTCCATCGCAGCATTTTGTGGACTGATGAGGCCACTTTCAAGAGTGATGGTGATGTTAACATACATAATGCCTATTACTGGTCTGCAGTCAACCCACATTGGCTCCATCAAGTGGATAACCAGCATATGTGGAGCCTTAATACTAATTGGTGTGGCCTTCTCGGACATCGTGTCATAGGACCATATTTTTTTGAATGGCTATTGAATGGTGCAGCTTATGCAGACTTTCTAGAGAATATTTTAATTCATCTGATAGAAGATGTCCCTCTCGCTCTGCGATTAACACTGTGGCTTCCACAGGATGGCTGCCCTGTACACTTTTCACGCAGAGCTCCGCTAGTAGCTGACATGTTATTCCCCAGACGGTGGATTGGACGAATGGGTCTTGTAGCTTGGCCACCACATTTTCCAGACTTGTCCACAAATTACTTCTGTTTGTGGGGGAGAATTAAAGTCATCGTCCTCTGCGTGCGTCCAATAACGAGCAAAGACATGAAAGACAGAATAAGAGCAGTATGTTGATCTCTCAGCCATGCTGAGGTCCACCAAGTAACCACGAACGTAAGAAGGAGAGCTGAGTCGTGTATGGTACAGAGTGGTCGGCATTTAGAAT
Source organism: Clitarchus hookeri (assembly GCA_002778355.1). Classification (NCBI taxonomy): domain Eukaryota; kingdom Metazoa; phylum Arthropoda; class Insecta; order Phasmatodea; family Phasmatidae; genus Clitarchus; species Clitarchus hookeri. The sequence goes on along the minus strand of NQII01001074.1, from coordinate 86,500 downwards.
ACTTATGAAGAGTGATGTGTGCGAATGAGTGTTCCCAGTTCTCATTTCACAGTGGTTCTCTCACATCACACTGGTATTTACAGTACACCCGACGTTCTTTGGATTGTAAGTAAACTAGGTATGCACGCCAGAAAAAACAACATGTTTTATTTATTTACTTTTAATTGTAGTAAGAATACAATAGTTTTCGTTCATTTTCATTGTGCATAAATTACGCACGTCCAAACCATACGCTTACATGATTTATTTTATTGTGCGTAAACTATGGACGTCAGAAAACATCTGTCTTAGTAATTGTTGTTTCCTTTTAGACGATCTAACCAAATATACCATATTAGACCCCTGTTCGCACTTGCAATTTCAAATCTCACCCCCCTTACTCCTACGTCCGGACTGTTCGGGAGAATGGAATTACTACCTATTAATGATTCATATAGGGTATAGCTATCACAATTTTTTTCACGAACCGTCGGTGTCGTTGTGTTTCCGAGAAAAAAGGGTGATTCGGGTGCTGTGAATAATTCTGTATATCGAAATTTCACGCGTGCAGTGAACCAATGCTACCGCGACGAGATGTTCTTTTTTTATGTTTAAAAAAACGCTTTCTGAAATTAATTTTAAATTACAGTGGAAGGCATTGGAGTGGTATTATTTTTTATCTTGCAATTTAAAATTAGAGAATGAACCTATAGAATGTTTTTCGTGTGTAAGGGATTGCGGTGCACAAACATATTACACAACTTTATGTAGATCATGGAAAGAGTATTTTTAATTATTGCTTTCTGACCTACATAATGACAACATACATGCTGTACTCATTTTAAAGTTTATATAAAAACAACAGACAAAAAATCTCTTACTCGGGATTTGAAATTGGTATCTCGTGGTTTGAAAGCGCATTACCAAACTTCGTCGCAGAGTGTGCCAGAATGGAAGCAATAGTCAGACCCGTGCACATGATTTGAAAATGGGAGATTCTGTTCTGGAAAGAACAAAGCTGATTATTTTGCCTTCAGTTTCACAATGCACAACATTTTGTGACGCAGCCCAGTCATAAAAGTATTTAAGGAACAACCAAATAGCACAACTTAATTGGGGTTATTTAAAACTGAGATTGGCACAGTTTGTTTATAATTTTTTAATTGTTGTCTAGTGTTGTTTTATTTTTTGCAACTTCATGGGGAAGGTTTAACGTACCCCCTTCTCCACTCTCGTATGCAGGGCCCTTGAGTGAAATATCCCAGTAGTCGGGAAGCAGTAACTGTGCCATGGGTGTTAAGGAACCATTCATTTAAATAAGATGTTTTCAGCTGTGCGAAGTATTTAATAGAAATAAACATGCAACCTTAAAACTATTATCAGCTGAGTGTGTAAAAACTAACAAACGAGCACTCATTACCCAAAAAAATTGATCACCACGAACATATTGCTCAAGTACAACTAAAGTTGCTACACATCGTCATAGCCCGATATGTGACCCATTTGCGTTAAACGCGGTTTTCTTACGGGGATGTGCCACTAGGGGGCATGCATGTCACTTCATAATTCATAGCCGCAAGACACCAAACACGGCTCTAGTAGCAGTGTGGGATGTTTGTGTCACATAGCCAAGTCCAGTGAACACGCAGCAAAACCCAACGGTTCATTCGACAAGCCTTTGCTCAGCATGATGAATTTTAGAAAAGCCACATTGTCAGCCTCCGAGAGGCAGGTTAGACGTTTCGACGCATTGCTCGTCACTTGAACCGTTCTGCCCACACTGTGAGTCGGTTTTGAACGCAGCGTGGACAAGAGGGCACACACACACATCGATAGTCTTGGGTCGACCCCAGTGGACAACCAGCGGGGAGGATCATTTCATCGTGTGACAGGCTGTAAGCACTCCCACGGGCGTTGCTGTGCATCATCCAGGGACTTGTCACGGTATAGCTGGGGATACGCCCGTGCCCAGGCGGCTAGCAGAGCAGGATCTATCATCACAGCGTCCCTTTAGACGTCTACCATTACGACTGAGCATCACGGAGCACGTGTAAACTTCTGCCGGGAGCGAACACCATTGTGGCTTGTGAATTGGCAACGAGTAGTGTCAGAGATGAATCGCGGTTCTGTCTGGACACAGCTGACCGCCGAATTCGAGTCTGGAGACATCATAGCTAGCATCGTGATCCACGCTTATTTTAGAGAGGCACACCGCCCCAATAAGAGGCGTCATTTCCGCATCCTACTTGTGGTGATCGAAAGAACCCTGACGGCGTGGCGATACGTCCAGAAAATTCTGCTACCATGAGCGCTCCCCTTCCTTGTGCAGCTTGATAACTGTATTTTCCAGCAGGATAATGCTGGGTCTCACACAGCACGGGCATCTCTGGCCACTCGTAATTTCAACATGCTTCCTTGGCCTGCAAGTTTCTCGGACCTCTCGCCCGCAAAGAATATTTGGGACGAAATTGGGCGGAAACTTCGGCCAGCATCAAATACAGTGTATTTTTAGGGTTAGTTGTACCAGTTGTTGCAGGATCTTCCTCAGGATAACATCCGACATCTTTTTGCCTTTATGCTCAACTATATCGCCGCCTGTCTCCGTGATACAGGTGGTCCAACACTCTACTAAGTGCATCCAGCAAGTTTTGATGCCCGGCAATACATGCTTGATGTGGTATAATCTTTCGGTGTTTTTTGCATACATACTACCATGTCCTGTGACTGTGCCCACTCACGTGCCCTGCGATGGCACCTTCAGGGTGATAAGTGTTTTTGTTAATTGAGTGCAATTCTTTTTCACATCCTGAAATGTTTATTTTTATTGGCATGTTAAAGTTTTCTTAATGGCAAGAGCTTATAATGACATTCTAACGAATCTTATTTTTGTAATGACTTTGTTAGTTCTAAAAGTACTCCAAAAAACATTACCGCATACTCTATAAAGAGTTTTCATGACACCTAAAAGTCGGTCACAAAATGTAACACTGCGTGAGCATGCGTTCAAGGTCACACCCGCACATCACCCTGTGAAGCGTACAACGTCCGCATTTAGGAGCTGAGCAACACGTGTGTAGCATTGTGACAAGAAAAGAATTTGCATGTCAGGTTTTATTTATTTTAAATTTTTGCTATTACACTTGAACAAATTAGACATAGAATCAACCATCAGTTGCAAACAATATATGTTAGTGAAATGAATAACGTTATTGTCTTTATATACATACGTATGACATGTATACCATTACTTTTAACTACTTTCAGAATAGTCGCTTGGAAATAATCCCATTATTGTTGTATAGCTTTATTTGTGAAACCAACAATGCTGAGGTTTAAGAAAGTTCACAGAAACATATTCTCAATAGTCAGATCAGGATGCCATGTTGCTCAGATATCCACACTTTAGAGCGCTCTTAACGCCCGTCAATGGCATTACTTACACACAAATAAGTAAGAAAGGATTTACCCAAAGGCATAAAAGTTCGTCTCGGAGAGAAGCTTTCTTAAAATTAAATTATTATATAATAGACACCTCCAAAATTTCCGGAACGGTTGCAAATTACAAAATGCTGTTTTCGCTAAATGAAATTATGTACGGGAGCAAATGATTTGCCACAAAATTACTATTCGTAACACGTATATGGACAGAAATAATTAAACCACATTAATTTTTCCTGCAAACACACATATATTTCAACGACATCTGAAAGTATGTGCAAAGAGGCATTCAGTGATATACACCGAAGAGCCAAAAAAAAAAAAACTGATACGCTTGCCTAATATCGTGTAGAGCCCCCCTCCACCCCCCCTTCCCTGCGGTCTTGAGCACGCAGAAGTGCCGCAAGACGACGTGGCATGGACTCGACTAATGTCTGAAGGTATGCAGGAGGCAATTCACACCATGAATCCTGCAGGGCAGTCCACATATCCAATCTGCACCAATTTGAGAAAGGGTTGAACGTCTGTCACGTTTAATGATTCTCGTTAGTCGTCGTTTGTCCCGTTATTTCACGATCTTTTTCCGGCCGCAGCGATGTCGAAGATGTGATGTTTTACCGGATTCCCGATATTCACGGTACACTCGTGAAATGGTCGTACGCGAACATCCAAATGTTATCGCCACCTCGGATATGCTATGTCCCATCTCTCATGCGCCGACTATAACACCACGTTGAAACTCACTTAAATCTTGAAAACCGGCCATTGTAGCAGCAGTAACCGATCTAGCCGCCGACCGCATCGCGTTACTCTGATTGGTTCCATAACTGTGTTATTTGCATACGCACGCCTATACCAGTTTTTTTTTTGGCTCTTCAGTGAAGCATATGCAATGGAAAGTAACACAGAAACGCCAAGAAATAATGTGCAAATATGATTAAGTTAAGTGGGCCGGTAGCATGGGGCAGTGGACCTGTACTCACAACTGTAAGCAATAAACACGCGCCGTGACTCATCCTGGCGGGACCGCTTCCTTATAGCAGTGTAGTGCTTACCATAATGGGACAAGGATGCACGATGAAGGAGAGCACTGCAGCGGAGGGATGACTGGCAATGTGAGTGCAAGATACAAACATAATACAGGAGATTTATTACCTAGTCATTAACTGCACTAAGTAACGAGTGCGTACAGATGTACAACAAAAATAGAACAAACCAACATTAAGGAGAAATGCGACTGCATCCGCATGCATAGTACAAAAGAGCACAGTTATGGTTGAAACGCTTCACATTAGGTCTTTTCACAGCATGTGCTTGATGTGTTTACCATCGACAGCAATACACATCTGTAAATTCACATGTAGCGAGCGACGAGCGGCCTGTAGTGTTTCTGGCGTAATGCCTCTCCAAGCTGCCACAATGCATTCCTGCATCTTCTGGTCTTCTGGCCTCGTAAGAGCCGTAAATAATTAGAGCGTTCCATTTTTCGTCAACCTTAAACATTATTGCGTACCTAACGCCACACACTGCAATACCACTTACCATAACAGATTACGGGGTCTGATGCTGCGCTGCTATTAGGAAGCGGTCCCGCCAGGATGACTCACGGCGCGTGTTTATTGCTTACAGCTGTTAGTACAGGTCCACTGCCCCATGCTACCGGCCCACTTAACTTAATCATATTTGCACATTATTTCTAGGCGTTTCTGTGTTATTTTACAATATATGCTATATCACTGAAGTTTTATTTGCACGTACTTTCAGATGCCGTTGAAATAAATGTATGTTTCCGGGGGGAAAATTGTGTATGGTTTAATTATTTCTGTCCATACACATGTTACGAAAAGTCATTTTGCGGCAAATTATTTGCCCCCGTACGTAATGTCATTTAGCGAAAACCGCATTTCGTGATCTGCAACCGTTCCGGAAATGTTAGGAGTGTACACGTTAGGCGGACAACTCTGTACATAGAAACAGTGGCGTAAATTAATTTACAATTTTATTAAGTAACAAGAAATACGTACTCTTGTTTTTTTTTTTTCAGAATTTAGGCTAACAGTTTTTGTTTTGTTAATCACAAAATAGATAACAATACTGTGCAACTAAATTTTAAAAAGAAAATAAACTATTGAATTTGTCCAGCACCAAACAGTATATATTAAACACGACTTTGTGCCTTAATTTCAATACTCACATTTTACGACGAAACGCTAACATTCTTTGTTTGTCTATATTCCCTGTCCCGTTACTTTCCTCAAAACGTTTATTTTGGCGGATATTCCTCACTTGTACCACATTTCTGTCGCAGAATTATTGCGGTGGCTGTTATTTATTCCTACAATATTTTATTCCTTTTTGGAGTTTTTTTTTCGGTATGAAGTTAATCCCCGTCACCAAAGGAGTTATTTATTAAAGCAATATAGTTTTATTTTTGAAAAAAGTATTTCGTTTATTTTTAGTAGAGAATCCCCGGGGCTAAGGACGACAGTTTATTGGATTTCACTGCAGATGTTTTTGTATGAGAAACTCGGGGATTGGAGTTTTATAACGCAATGTCATATAAAGTAGCCTTGTGTTGTAACGTCAATTAATTTTGCTCAGTAAATGGAAGGGAGGGCCTATTAAGAAATGTATATGATTCGATATCACTTTCATAGGATTTATGCTAAGCCTAGTTTTTATCCAAAATTCACGGAAAGTATACAAGGAAATACAAATGGTTAATATTTAGCTCAGCAGAGTAANTTGGATTTCACTGCAGATGTTTTTGTATGAGAAACTCGGGGATTGGAGTTTTATAACGCAATGTCATATAAAGTAGGCTTGTGTTGTAACGTCAATTAATTTTGCTCAGTAAATGGAAGGGAGGGCCTATTAAGAAATGTATATGATTCGATATCACTTTCATAGGATTTATGCTATGCCTAGTTTTTATCCAAAATTCACGGAAAGTATACAAGGAAATACAAATGGTTAATATTTAGCTCAGCAGAGTAANTGCCTAGTTTTTATCCAAAATTCACGGAAAGTATACAAGGAAATACAAATGGTTAATATTTAGCTCAGCAGAGTAAACGAATGATTTTTATTTTTATTTCAAGTTTTTGAAAATGTAGGAATTTGTCATTTCTTCCTAATTAAATGCATATCTTGCTGTATCATACCCCGGCGTTGTCAAATGGCGTGTTTTATTGAAAATTACTTAATAAACTGTTCAATATATGTGAGTAACGTTTGCTTACGAAGACCCTGTAAGAAAATTTTTTCTTTTAAGTTTTATAGGAGTAAAATTAATATTTTGATTTCATAAAGGACATTTAGAACTATTATGTCATAAAATAATACAATAATAACGTCAAAAGTGTGTCTTTTGTGATATACACTTAAATATAGTGCTAATAATTTTTTTCTCAGTAATCTGTAAGAACGAAAACTTTAAAAATGTTTCCTGACATTCAATACTTTAAAAGTACACAAACCTGACATGTGTCGGTTACGTAATGCAAGACAACGCATGTAGTTGTCATACATAATAAAAAATTAAATTGCAACATTATGCTATAGTTAGCTTTTATTAAATGTAGGACAAAAATATAAAATTGTCAATTTGTGCTTTATTTATACAAAACATTTAAACGGGATTTCATAGATGACATAATCCGTGATGCCGAGAAATAGAAAAGGTCTGGTAAAAAATTAGATATACATTTTTTGCTATTAATATGTATTAAAATGGGGCACGTACCCACCCCATTGCAAATGAGTTGTAGCGACTCAAAGTCTTCGCATACTGTACTAAAAGACATTATTGGGGAACAGAAGAATAATTTGAAGGAAATAACGCACCAAATACTGATCTAGTGTGATTCAATTTTTATTGCATTCTGTAGATCCTTTCGTTCACGCCTGCTTGGTCGAAACCAAATGCATGCGGGTCACTTCGCTAATGATCATCCTGTGTCGTTCCATTTCCGAGAATGTTTGAGGGGGCGTGCGTTGTTACCGACGTGTTTTTCCCTCGTCCTCTGCGCAGTAACGAGGCGTTCGTAGCAACCCCTTTCTCTTTCAAAGACGAACACGTTTTCATTCCTTTTTTCTTCATTCCGCCCCCCCCCCGAAGTTGTAAACTTACTCATTGCTGCATATCCGGAAATCTCGCGGATTCATCTGGCAACAAGCTAGACTCCAAAATCCTCTGTGCACTCGAGCCTAAGTTAGTTGTTCATTGGCTGTTCCTCCAGTTTAACCCCGGACCAGATAGAACAGGATTAGGTAATAGTTTCCTTGCAGATTCTGTATTGGTTGAAATTCGTCCTGGACTTGTCTAATCAACAGTAGTTCAATAGAAACAGCTACTCAAACGTACACGTGGTTCAAGTTTAGCCTGTCCTCAATGAATTTGCGAAATTTTGGGTCTCCAATAATTATTTGTCTCTTACACTAAGCACCACCCTTCTACGTACATATGAGGAGGAACATATCAGTAGCTGGCCGCGGTACCATTTACTTGTTTATTAGGTAAAAACCTTTCCTTCTGAGCAAGTCACGTGTGAAGGTCGCAGTTCCGTAAAAAAAAAATTTAGTTCCTGAGTNAGGTAAAAACCTTTCCTTCTGAGCAAGTCACGTGTGAAGGTCGCAGTTCCGTAAAAAAAAAATTTAGTTCCTGAGTCTACTTTTACACACATGTTGCACAAGAAGGTTATGCATGGCCGGCACTGTACACACCAAGAATCTGTGTCTAATGCNCTACTTTTACACACATGTTGCACAAGAAGGTTATGCATGGCCGGCACTGTACACACCAAGAATCTGTGTCTAATGCAGTGAGTGTCTTCCTTTCGAGAGATCTTATTTATTGACTTTTGTCACTGCTGTGGTTTGTGAGTGACTTTTGCCATTGCCATCAGACAATAATCACGTAGTTAAGTTGCCATAATTAAGCAGTCACAGAATCGACGCTGAGTACAACGTGGGCCACAGTAATACCTGATTGCAGCACCAGGAACTATAAATTAACTCGTTCCGTCACGCATTGCTCAATCGTTGCATATAAGTAATTTTTTTTGTGCGCAGTACTTCTGTCAAGCGCGTCTCTTATAACTGGAGAACTGAAAAATTCGCGAATTCATTTCGGGACAAGTTGGAATTCACAAACTTGTGTCTTCATTTTACTTTTGCAACTGGTCAAAGCGTTGTCTGACACCTCGAGGGCCGCTTTCCAAAACGTTACTCCGAGAGTAGAATAAAGTAACACAGAGTAACAGCTGAGTAAAGTAAGAGTAAACGTGGTTGTGGAACGAGCATGATGTAAATAGTATGCTGTGTTAAAAAATATATACTGGTTAACCAACGAACGTAAATTCTAAAGGGTATTTATCACTTTCCCTTAATTCTTTCTTTTTCAAAATATTAGTTGTAAACATAAAAAGCTTTACTTACCATAAGTTAATAGTAAACATTGCGTCTAAAAATGCAGCCTTTATAAAATCGANGTAAACATAAAAAGCTTTACTTACCATAAGTTAATAGTAAACATTGCGTCTAAAAATGCAGCCTTTATAAAATCGACCTTTTAAATCAAAGTACGAATTTTATCACTTGTCATTTGTAATTTTCCTGCGTGTGTCTGTAGCGAGAATGTCCACATTTTCTTACAGTTTGTTTAATTCTACTAAACTTCCCTCAATTCTTCAGTTTACCCTTCGTTACTCGCTGAAAAAGTTAGTGTAAAAGTTTTTCCCTGGCAAGACGCTCAGAGTAAGTACTCTACAGTTTTGGGACACTGCCAAGAGGAAGTAAAACAGTTACTCAGAGTGTTGTGGGACAGGCAAAGAGAAAAGTCTGGAACGCCGCCCTGGAAATATAAGAGCCAATAACTAATATGCAATAAATTATAGGCTTAGTCACCGCCGTGTACTGCTACAACAAGCAACCAATGAAAATTTGGCAATGGCATGAGAATATATAAAACTGTGAAGTATAGCTTACAGGTCATTGAACTCATGGATTTTTCAGGTCTCTACTCATTACAGACAGCCCTCGATCAAGCCAATGCCAGAAACAAAAATCAACAGTAAATTACTTAACTTATGCGACTTCCCACATTCTGAAAATTTATACGCGAATGTTAAACTGATTCGGTGAAAACTGAGCCATTGAAGACAGTAAAATAAATCGGATAACACTCCAGTGGCCCAGTTTTACACGTTTCTCAGTGATTTCAACCAATTTTCAATCTTCATAGACTAAAGACGAAGTATCTGAGTTTCGTCCTCTGCTCTTCAGTACTGGCCCAGTTTGCTAATCATACTGTCAAAATTCTGATATCAAACTTTGTCTTGACGTTTGTTTCCAACAGCTCCATGATTTTTAAAAAAGGACATAGTTGAGTGCATTTTCGGTTGATTAAAACCCTACATATTTAAGAGTTTTGTTCAAGACATGCGGTACTGAAAGATCTGTTGGCAAAAAACTCGTTGAACGGTGGAACTCAGAAATGGTTTCCTTCTCAGCTGCCATGTGCACACAATGCCGTAGTTTTTTCTTGGAAAATTGTATGTCAGTGGTCACTAGTTTTTTGATTGGTTCACAGGTTGACTAAGCACATTTAAACGCACTGCCTACTTTCATTTTGTTTCCATTTACTGCGTGTTATTCCGCATCATATAAAAATTAACCTCGGCATTTACGTCACGAGAATTATTTGTGCGTTGATCAAGGACACTTACAATGTGTTTAACAAATAATTACATCTCCACAAAGACAATTATTAAGTTAATTTTTATAAATGATTAAAAAATTTTTATTAACTACTACATTTGTACACTATAATTTTAGTAAAACGTTAAAATACAGAACAGCAACGTTTCCTGATTCGTTGCCACATTATCATATAATATATGTTCTTGTGAGCAGTGTTTGTTTTCTAGACTTGACTTCAAAAATTTCGAATTAACTACAAAGCAGCTGACGGACTTTCCACTGGTCAATCAGCGAATGCAAAATAACTAACTAAATTTATAGTATTTCAAATGTCAATGATTCAGCTCACATTTTTCCTCCTGCCACTTAGTGATCTGACGCCCAACTAATAACGGAGTGAGTTTAAAGAAAATATACATGGTTACGCACATTTCCGCGCTCCCAGAAACACACAATAGGACTTAATAACATTTCAGTAGAATGTAAAAAATTTATATTTTTTTAAAATTTGTAATCGAGCCGTGGTAGTGTCAACATGAGTACGTAGGCGTCAAGTTTTTCTGCATCACTTGGAATTTAATTTCAATAGATTTTTTATACTTTATATTTAACCACTTACAGATAAATACACTCTCTTGTTGTTAGTCAACGTGCGCGGAAAAACTATTTGACAACAATAGCCAGTTATAAGTCAACATGCATTTCATCTCAAAAACATTAAAATGAAGACAGCCAGCAAACGCGAAAGGTCAACTGACATTTAATATTGAACATGCATAAGGACACAAAAACAGTCTCTTAAAAAGCACGAGAACAACCGTTTGTATTAGTGTTTACCAGTTACGTTTATTGATTCAGATTATTCTGTGTATTCAAAAGTTTAACAGATGATTAATAAATTGAAGTAAATAAATATTTTAATAAATATGATATATTGTTCTTCGAACTAGTTTCGTAACAACCGCTGAATGGAAAACGAGCCGAGTCCACTGGTAATGCCTAACCCACAATTAAAGAATAAATTATGCATAGAAACTCAAAATTTCGTCAGATAAGAATTGTCGCTAGCTTTGTTAGAGACAAGGAGGATTAACTGTTACTTAAATGGTTAGTATTTGGCTTCCTACAACTAAGGAGCTCGGTTCGGCCCGAAGCTCTAAAGGCTATTCTCGTGTGGGAAATGGCACTCGTACTGCCATGGTACGAGATTGTCTCAGCACACACCCGTTTTCATTAGACATCGCATTAACTTGCCATTAATATTCAGGATGCCTGGGATTGAGGGGTCTCTCTGGGGTAGTTACGGACAACCATTTAACTCCTAAAACTAACCTAGTCTCACCACATCCACTTGCCTCTGACTCGTTCAATGATAACGCAAGATGTGACGAATTTGAGTAGCACGCCATTTGAAAATGTGCGAGGGTTAGTGTGCAACAAGTGTATCATGGGAAGAAGCCAGAATTAATATTCGTTGTTTCAGTGTCCCGCAGTAAACATGACGAATTGGTCGGTGGAACATTGCATCTTTGTAGTGCGTACGTATTTCGAGTGTAAGAGTGCTGTGAAAGTACAGAGAGAATTTAGATTTCATTTTCAGATTTCTCCGACTGGATCTGCACCATCAAAGTAGGTTGTTAAGTTTAATGCTAACTTAGAACGTTACTAATAATCTCGTTTATACTAAGTGCACAATACGTACGCGGAAAACAGAAGAACGAATGAGATAGGCAGTGGCAGTGCGTCCAACGCGCTCTGTACGCAACAGTCTCTTGCTTGGAATATTTATTGGGGAATTCTCCCCAATATATTGCCCTTAAACTACATACTTACGAAATTCAGATTGCTCACGAACCGAAAACAGATAATATCCTAGTTTGCCTACAGCTTTGTATTACAAAATTAGACGTTCTGAATGATGCTCGGGCTGTTTTGTGAAGACGTATTATGTCTGACGAAGCTCCATTTACTCTCATCGAGATACGTCAATAAACAGAGCTGTCGGTACTGGATTGATAGACAACTCAGACAGGAGTCTGCGAAACCACAGATAGCGGTGAGGTTACAACGGGTGTGGGGTGGCAGTTTTGGGCGTTATCGACTCATCTTTTTTGACGAGAATTATCCAACTGCTACAGCAACATTAGCTCGTTAACAAGATGTGCTTACATGTGCTTACGTTTTCTTTATACAGTTGAAGAGAGCGAAATTTGTTTTCAACAGGATTGCGCAACGGCACACGCAGCTTTGCTTAGAATGGCAGCAGTGCATGAACTTTCCCCAGGACGCGTAATTTCAAAGTTTGATGACTTCAACTGGCCAGCCAGGTTCCCGGACCTAACAACACCGGACGTTTTCCTCAGGTGTCATACTTCTACGCTACTGAACCACAAAATGTCTAACAACTAAAATAACGCATTATTGCTGAGGCAAAGGACAAAAACGTTAATTTACTGGAGCGTGTCTTTGCCGAATTTGTGGCAAATACAATATAAATACAAATACTATATTAGAAAATCTGGTTAAATTCATATTTCATTCAACCTATGTCACACAAGAGGCTTGCGGGCTTGAAAACATTTACATTCTACTGTGACAGCCAGTATATCTATTTTAAGGGACGTTTACATGATTAGAGTACCAATGGACACGGGATTGTTTTGTAGTAGCTTTTTTGACTTTCTTCTACGACGCCTTTATTATTCCCATGTCGTCTTGAGTGGACTATTGAGCGCGGAAGAGCACAGGAAATTAATAATGTAGAAGCGAAATGTTGTGATGCCGTTGAGCATTTCATGTCACCAACTGGCTGCGTAGTCCTCCAGAAACGTGCCTGGTGCCTGATTGGCTACACCGTGTTGAGGCTATACAGTGTTGAGGTAGATCGATCTCACTGGCTGCAAACAACCAGTCTCTATGTCTCAACATTGAACCGATTTTCTACCAACACGACTAGTAAAAACGGTGAGGATTGGATTTGAGGTTAGAATATTGTTTGGTAAACAAGTGCTTTGAGATGTTTTTATACTTCCTGTAGCCAATTTGTAAAGCAGTTTGATTGAATCCAAATTGGTAAAAGTATTTTATTAATATAAAAGTGCTCACCATTAAAAAATTAAGATATAAACCAACGTGGTCATCATCGTTGACCATGTGACTTTGACAGTTGTGTTGCTTTGGGGTAGGTTAGTGTTGGATACAAGCACAGAAGACAAATAATCAGTCTACCTCATCTTTAGTCTATGGTTGAGACAGGCACCCTACTGGTGCTGCTATCAACTGGCCAGTTCGTGTCGAGATACTGACTGGCGGACGACGTTCCTCCATACTGTTAGAATGTTCACACGTTCCTCTAGCTCTCGCGAGGGCCGTGATGGTGTAGTGGTTAGACTACTCACCTCCCACCTAGGTGAACCGTGTTCGATTCCCGGTGGGGTCGCTCCCAGATTTTTGCATGTGAGAATCGTGCCGGACAATACTGCTGTTCATCGAGTTTTCTCAGGTATCTCCCGTTTATCCCGCCCTTGCATTCCGGTGCTGCTCCGTACCTCGTTTCACCCTCATCGCGGTTTCAAGACCTTAAAAGCTGCCCAAATCTCTTCACTCACACACTCTAGTTTCCGCGTCTACAGTTCGCGATATGCGCAGCTGTTTCGCTTCTGTAAACTCGGCTACTTATTCTGCGGAGATACCACAGAGTACATAAGTACACAGAGACGAAATGGCGTGTCGGTTCCTTTGATATAGGCGCACCCGTTATCTGACTGCGCGAGGCTCCGAAAACGGGCCTTATGTCTGATCGGCTACTGCGTACTGCGAAAGGTTCCCTATTGGCTGAGCTGCTGGCTGGCAAGTATGTTAGCAGATGATGATTGGCGAAAGGTATTCCGACATGTCACTGGCCCATGAAACCATTTTTCTGGCGTGTTGCGACTTCAGTTTGCGGAATGAGCTGCTATTTCACGTCTGTATTCATAGGTATCCTTTGGTGATAACGTGGACCGTACAACCCTTGGAAGGATAGGCGGAAGTGGAGGAGTAGTAAGACCTGGCCAATCTTATATCTGCTCTATCATAGCCCACCACGAAACAACATATGTTCACCATAAAGTATATACCTCACACTTCTTCATGCGTAACCATTCCAACCACCACTGCAACAACGACCACAATATGCTCTCAACCATTATTATCAGTCAGTTACAACACACTGCCACCTGAAAAACCAAAACTGACTACTCCCAGCGTCGTGTATAAATACTGTCCCGAAACCGAGAGAAATATTTATTTGCAGCTATCAAATCAACTTACTTAAAAAAAAAACATTCGTTTCCGTTCACAAATATGTTGTATACACAGCTAATCTTCTCTCGCTCCAGAATCTGCATTCGTTCCTTTGAATGAAATAAAATATTTATAAATAATCAGCTGACATGAACACCTATGTGGTTGAAATTCGGAATGCTATTTCGTATTGTGTACTAGTTCATCTCTAGACGCGTCTTCAGAAGGAACCTGTTGTATACATGTATTCCGTCAGATCAAAGCCTGCATGTAATGAGCAGTAAATTGCACGAGTGAAAAGCGGCTAGTTCACTATAAAAAGTGGCATTACCGGAGCGCGGACCCGCGGGCGTACATTTAACAATAACTGCACGCTACTCTGGCACAACAGACACGTCGATGAATACCTCTTCCATTCTCTGCTGGGCAGCGGGTCGGGCGAAGGTCGACGTGGGAAAAGGACTAAAGGATAATGAGGCATGGAGAGAGACATGGGAGAGGATGTTGGTGTCTCAAACAGAACGATGTGAAAAGGAAAGAGCTCAAATATTAGGCTGGGCGAGTCAGTGTAGAAGTAATTAAAAGGCCGGTAAGTCATTTGGTAGTTTTTGTATATTTAAAAGGCGTGAGACGTTCTGCTCTTGTACGCCCGGTCATTAGCACAAATTTTACAAACACCACTTTTTTTTTTTATTTTCCGAAAAAATATTTCATTCCCTCAGGAAATTTTTTTTAGTAAAAATAGCGCTCGGGGTACAATGCTGCATCAATGTAAGTTGTTAGTGTAGGACGACGTCGCAACGGATCGACGTGGTTTTTCGTACAGAGATAGTTGAAGGTCCGAGAAGTGACAGGCTACTTTTTATCCCGAAAAAATATCTCATTTCCTCAGGAAAAACATTTTAGTAAAAATAGCGCTCTGGGTACAATGCTGCGTCAATGTAAGTTGCACAATGTCACTCAAAAAAGCGATAACGGCTCTAAACCGAACTCTATAGGATATACACACCTGCAGATGAAATCAAAGCCTTTCTCAAGTCGTCAAGCTTATGGGCAAATGCCAATAAATTCAGCTTGATGACAAATATGAGAGTGCTCCTCTACAATGACGTTGATACAGGACATTATGCTGATACACTATTAAAAATTGGAGATGGGCGGTTAGAAACAGATGCCGAGGGCTGTGTGTCACTAACAGGAGATTTTAGTAATTGGGCGCAGAGTGATACGGAACTGATTGCTAGCGTTTACCCAGATCTACAAAGAAATATAGATGACGACCAGTGGTTACGTAAAAGAGCGATTCTAGCACCAAAAAATTATATCGTAAGTGCTCTGTTCTGTAATTATGATCAGTGTCTTTCTACTAACAAATACCGTTATTTCTCCTTATAAGTTTGTTACCTTAACCGCACGAGCGAAGCCGCGTGTAAAAGCTAGTATATACATTTACACACATTTTCTAATAAAGGAGTGTTCCTTTATTAGAAAATGTTTTGTTAATGCTTTAGATCTGAGCGTAAATACAGGAATAATAAATATTTTTGACGTAACAGTTTAGAACTATAAAAATACTTATCTCCATGTTTCACAGCGAAGCATCGTAGTCAATTCGAGAAGTTCTAGGGTCAGGTAACACTGCTAAACTTAATTATAGTTACATAGTTAAAAAGCTCATCTCACAAAGTTTGTTCGTCAAGTTCAGGATATAAACCATATATCTTAATGTTCTTCGTAGTTACAGTAATTAATTACAAGGGAATTACGTATTTCAAATTATTTTCATTCAAAATAACAAAACCTATTTGAGATGAGAGAACAGTCCCGTGAGCACTGTTGTATATCCCCATTCGTTGAAAAAACAGATGGTGACATGTTATTATCCAATAAATGTGTGGGTAATAAGGCCCAAGTGTAACCCTTGGGCGTTTATACCTTTAATGAAGTCGTAATCATGTGTGCATTAGTGTACACATCGCCTTGGTATAACTCCCTCGGGCGGACGGTTGTCGAGGAAACAGGCAACCAACAATTGAAAGTAATTTCTGGCCCTGATTCCCTCGCTTAATATTCACTTTCGTCGGACATCGTGTATATACTTTGCATCTAATTTTTCCTAACGTATAAATTCACGAAGTCTGTAACATACACTTAGTAACAGTTGTATGTTATCTCGGACATCGTGGGCCTGATGGGAAGCAGTCGTCTCAGTCGGCAGGGAATATCTCTCAGAAGAACAGTCGGTGGCCCGTGAAGCTGTCGGGCCTTGTCCCGAGTGGGAATAGGGGACTAGTAGGTCGAGAAGAAGGAACGAACTCTGCGAAGACTTAATATGAATCCCCACAATATTCACTGAAATAAAGTACGTAATCTGACGCTTGTATACTAAAACATATTTCGGTGGATTTCAATGAACATCACTCGAAAAAAAAAAATTTCCTTAACAAAAATTAAGTCTAAATTTTTGGCGCAGCCAGTTATAGTTATGAAAAACTATAGCTATAGTCAGTCCAAAAAAAATACACTGCATTAATTAATTAAATTCCACACTTTCGCGGACGTTGACAAACTGTACCTAACTGCCTTTAGACATGTCCAAGTCTTTGGTGATATTCAATGATTATATGCAGGTAGAATCGAATACGCAACTGAAATAGTAACTTATTTTGCAAGTCCACGAATATGTATTGTTTTAAAATCACTGAAACTTGCACTTCGTGGAACTCTGTTATTATCAATCAATGGATAAAATATTAGAATTTTGTAAAATTGGCATACAATCTTTTTATTGACATCCTTACTTTTTAAGTAACGTAATATTTGCAAAGTAGTGCGGTCTTCACTTTACCTTAAAAGGGGTTTATTTCGACTAGTGAGGTAATACGTTGACCACTCTCTACCAAGTTGTTCGGAAATAAATTGTAGTTTCTTTACCTACAACAACTACAGAACTAAGATTTATATTTGAGTTAATATATACAAAAATGAGATGAGAGGAAGCTTGCGCTAATAGGAACTGGCTGTACTACCAGAGGGACAAAACTGTCTCTCCGGCAAGCCCGAAAAACGGGCGAGGTGAGACGAGATGGGGGTGGAGACGCAGCGGAATGAATATGAGTGAGGAAATGGGAGAGCCCCAAGAAAACCCCCACACCACGGCATTGTCCGCCACACTCCCTACATGATAACCAACGCACGCAAAGGCCTGGGATCGAACCCGGCACCTCAGAATTGGGAGGCCAGTGACTAATTAACTGAGCCAAATACGGGTCGTGCAAACATCTGCATTTTAAAAAATAGTTTTTGAATGCAGCGGCACATCTCTGCCAACGATTCGCTGAGCTGTCAATCCTGTCCCTGAAGAAACGTGACTCCTGTGAGGTTTCGGAATTGCACTGTCCTAGTTTATGAATACTTGTCCTGCAGGAAGTGACTTAATTACATAAATATGTAGTATTCAGATTGCCAAGTTCAGGTAATATGAAGGGCAATGGAACATTCCACACCTGAGATCACTCAAATTCTGTTTTGCAATTTTTACAACGTGAAGTTTGGTGTTGTCTGCGAAGTGCAGATAACACTAAACTTCATGTTGATCACTGATGGTTACTTTTTCATGACCGTCAATGCATTTAATCAATTTATGAACAGTAGGAGAAAGCGATAATGGTTTTAGCAGGACCAAAGAACGTTTGATGGCCAACATCCAGTGCAGTTTACCACGCGTAACAACATTAACTTGTGAAGCTTCTACTAGGATTTCCATGCAAGATCTATTTTTCTTCTTACGTAGGAACTCATTATGACAACGTAACAACAGGTTGTTACACATGTCTAACCGCTGTTGTTTGGCAATTCTCAGAGAGTTTTCCATTTTTTAAATTTTCCAAATTTACTGTATATAGTTTTATATGGTTAAAACGGAGAGATTTATGAATCGGGAAAGTTCCCTGAACGTGAAAACAGGGACACTCTTACGCCAAGTCGGTCGAAACATGACAGTTTCTTGAGGATCCGCCTGGTTAGCGCATGAAGTGGGTTGTTAAAGGTTTGGTAGAAAATACGTGATTAAAAACAGTTTGGGTATTCCGCAGTAGTGTCTAAACACGAAAAGCATTTTAAGAAATTTTCCAAGCCCAAATAAACGTTCCAGGAATTTTTTTGGATTTGAAATTGGCAAAAATTTTTTTCTCTTAGAGTCAGGTTTAGTTTTAGGTGATATTTTTACACAGAAACTTCGGAGTTGTCTTTAGACACGCATCATACATTTATGCTTACTAGCGTGCCATAATTATACAGAATGTTCGGAAATTAAACGCCCAAACTACGGGAGGTGACTCCTTATGAAAAATAAAGTCTAAAATATAAAGGACACCGTATACCTAAACGGAAAATAAAGCAAATATGAAACTGCAAAAATTGGGTTTTGAAAACGTATTTTCGCCGAATGTCTTGTACTTTCAGCGTTAGGGATGGCGGAGCACGTCCCACACGGTCGAATGGGNACTTTCAGCGTTAGGGATGGCGGAGCACGTCCCACACGGTCGAATGGGACACGCCCATTTGGCGCGCTATGGAGAGAGTACTAGTGGAGGGTACGTCGTCGTCGTCGATGTGCTGACGTACCACTTCCTCAAGCTGAACAGTGCGCACGTACCGGGGACGGCGAGCTTTATGCATGTTTCTCTACAACATGGAAAGCATGCGCCACCTTTATGCTGTAGACTGTCGGCGTTTCCCAAGGCATTCGGCGAAAATAATTTTTCAAAACTCAGTATTTACAGGCTCATATCTCCTTTAATATTCCGTTTAGGTATACGGTGTACTATCTATTTTTAACTTTATTTTTTACAAGGAATCATCTATCCGAACTTTGGGCGTTTAGTTACTGAAAATCCTGTACAGGTTCATTGCTTAAAGTCACGTTTTGGCGAGTAACCGACGGAAAGAATGTACTACAGTTCAACGCCTTGCGCCTTTTGCGTAGAGACTTGAGACACGCGGTCTGTCTCGATGGAGTTAAATTATCTTGACCTACGCACCGTTTGGTTATTTTCACGTAAAAAAACGCAGCACCTAAATTCACGCCTGAAGAAAATATATATTGGCGCAAAATATATCAATGTACGTCTTCACCAGCCTGTTGATGATGGCGTTCTAACGTCTATTCCTCGAAGCTTGGTGTACGAGGGAAGTGCTGGTCGTCCTACCCTCATCAGTTTTTCGACACTACTGAATGATCTACTGCCGTGGCCGTGCTGCGGCTGTGTGGCATCATGACTGACTATGATTGGACGTCTGCCGATTACATCATCGGTGGTTATCAAGTGTGCTGTGTATTTGCGCACGTGCAAAAATATTCATCACACGTTTCGCGCAGAGAGTTCTGGATTATTATAGCAGGGCGGAAATAAATGTATACAAGACGGGGTACTCCTTCGTTTGGGGTGAACAAGGCTTCCAATCTTTGGGAATGGCAGACGTCAAGGAATGAGTAACTGAACTATTGAGGGGCCGTCAGGTCCAACTGTAGCATGAGCTCTCATGTGTCTGCGCGAAAGACGGTAAAACTCTACAACAGTAAGGAAGATAAAATGGGTGACCTAGTGATGCACTTTAATGTATATCTAGCAAAGTATGTTACGATCGTTTGGTCGGCTACACACTCACTCAAATTCATTACGAACTTGAATATTTACCTTGTATGGTACGAATATTAAACCATTAATATTATATTGAGGCATAAACGCAAACACTTTTTCATATTATACCACAATATTAAACCTCATTGGCTGTATGTAAATATAAGATTTTTTTTTTGAAGTGCCATCATTTTATAGTCTTATTGACTGTATGTATATTTGGAGATTGTATTTTTGAAGTGACATCATTTNTTTGAAGTGCCATCATTTTATAGTCTTATTGACTGTATGTATATTTGGAGATTGTATTTTTGAAGTGACATCATTTAAAGTTTTATTGGCTGTATGTATATTTTGAGAATGCCTTTATTAAATTGCCATGATTTGAAGCCTTATTACCTGTATTAATTTTTGGAGATTGTTTTGAATGCCAGAATTTTATGGCCATATTGACTGCATACTTATATTCAAATAAATATATTTTGGATAGAGACTCTTTTTCCGTGTCTGTAGACCTCAGAAAAAACTCAAACACATACACCAGCATAGGCCGGCAATGTGTGGGTGGTTCGTGATAAATTTAGTACTTCTGAAACCAAATAAAAAAAAATCATACCGAAAGTTGTATTTGTTTTGATGGGAATAATGAGTGTTCAGTGTGTACAGTAAAGTTGGCAGTCAATGAATAAAAGTTGTTCCATGTATAAACGTCCAATATAAAACCGTAATTTTAAACGAATGGCTACTGAATTTGGTTTGTTTTTATTGTATGCCCATTACAGTAAGAACTACGACAATATAAACTGGCGCAATATTAACATATTCATGTTTGTAAAATTCACTATTGTAGCCCGGTCGGCATGTGAATACGACATTATAGTCAATAGGTTTTCAATTTCATATTTGGCGAAAGGATACACTATAAAGTGTTTTCAAGTGTTATAACCAATACGCGAATATCTATAGAAAATAACACGTCTATGTTGCAGTTTTGTGGTATATTCTATGTATTTACTCCTAATNAAATACGCGAATATCTATAGAAAATAACACGTCTATGTTGCAGTTTTGTGGTATATTCTATGTATTTACTCCTAATAGCCCTTTAAAAATGGTTTTCGGTAGAAATAAAATTATTTCTTGTGCACTGTAAAAACGCTTTCTTTGCTGGAACACATGATTTGTTACAGCACAGAAAAAGTTGTTTAAATATGAACTACTGCAAAGTAGGCTTGCCACAAACATAATTTTTGTTTGATCTATATGAGAATGACAATGATAACCTTGCATTGTTGTTACAACAATAGATCAGCAGACGTCTTTGTGGCAATGCCAGTTACACTGTCAAAACATCGGCTCTGATAAATAACAGTTTAACAGTTATTAGTAAATAGTGGATACGTGACACATTTTTTAAATTTATATTCACAAAAAAAAAACAGAACGGCTTCGAGGC
>NQII01001074.1:30182-64981 GCA_002778355.1 Clitarchus hookeri | reverse complement strand
CCCCCCCCCCCCCTCTTTTCCACTCAACACCGTGTTATTAGCCCAACACCCTCCATCATACTACCACTACGCTTATCGTGTTCAGGTTGCTTTTGATGGATAAAGTATGTAAGGTGGTGTCATGGGTCAGAATATGCTATCTCATGGGAAGAAGTGAGTTTAGTGATTTGGAGAATCACTGCACTTCATAACAGCATTAAACGTATGCAGGAGCACTCCACTTACTCAGTTGCAGTTTCCTGACTGCAGAATGTATTGGTATATGAATGTTCGCGTCGGAACAAAACTCGCGTACTGAAAACTACAAAGTTGTTCAGAAAAACTTGAATGTCACCAAATCGTTACCTTTGGTATGAAGTAACTTTTATTTACTAGGAACAAAAGCAGCTCAACGAATGTTTATTTATAAGCAATAAAGGAAGGAAATATTGCCATAAAACAAAAGAGTATAAAGGAAAATTTTATTAACAGCAAGCCTATGTTCCTTTAACCTTTTCTTTAAATTAAACCAACTTTGTATTTATGGTAAAAAAANATTTTATTAACAGCAAGCCTATGTTCCTTTAACCTTTTCTTTAAATTAAACCAACTTTGTATTTATGGTAAAAAAACAGCCACAAGTAAAAGGTTTCTTTGCCGTACAGAAAAATTTAATTTATTTTTTAGAGTGTTATAACAGAAGTTTTTTTTTCTTTATTATGAAATACACTTCCTTCTGTAGGCAATTTAAGGCAGTTACATAGTTTCAACAACATAAATTTATTACCCCGAAAAAAAATATTTTATTGACTGCAATCTATCCTGGTGATACAGCCCACATGCTTTGTTGTTATTTTCATCCTGGATCTGTTATTTTGCGGGACAACAACTGAGAGATAAATGTCAAATTACAGGACGAATAACTAAACCTATGGTAGTAAATCGTCTTGTGTTTACATGAATTAAAGCAGACATTGCAGTGCTGCAGTGTTACTTAATGTCACAGTTGTAGTCACGACAGGCGGATCGAACTTCGATCCCTGTAATGCCCTATTTGATGTGTCATAACTTTTAGCAGTTCACAAAAAACCATTATTTAAATCAAATTTGAAAAATATTCCCAATTTTAATTATATATACAGAGGATGGACAAAATAATATGAACACCATGCAATATACTACATTTTGTTGCATGCTGGCAAAACTGCTTCCGTGTAAATAATGCGACGCGTATGTATTGAACTGTTTACGTGCCAAATCTTGTAGGTTATATTTCAGTGTATTATACGCTTTGTTCTGCGATGGTTAAAACAAGCGATCGGTGAAATGTGTGATCTGTCAGACTTCGAAAGAGGGCAAATCGTTGGTGCTCGGTTAGCGGGGGCGTCTGTGACGAAAACAGCTGAATTGTTTAACGTTTCATGAGTGACAGTATACACGGTAATAACAGCATACACAAAACATGGTAAAACATCATCGGCGAAGAGGAATAGTGGGCGAAACCAAAAGTTAACTGACACAGACCGACGAACATTAAAAAGAATTTTGGCCAGCCAACATAAAACTACCGCGGCAAAAGTGACAGTAGAACTCAACACTCACTTGAGTAATACTGTTTCCACAAAAACAGTACGGTGGGAGATCCACAAAGCTAACATTCATGGAAGGGCTGCAATTGCGAAACTCTTTATAACGGAAGCCAACGCTAAGCTGCGAAAGAAGTTGTGCTACGATCATAAAACCTGGACACCCGATGATTGGAAGAATATGGTATGGTCCGATGAATCATCGTTTACATTGTTTCCTACAAAGGGCCGAGTTGATGTATGGAGAACACCAAAAGAAGCCCACCATCCGGACTGCCTGCTTCCTACAGTCAAGCATGGGGGAGGTTCCGTTATGATTTGGGCTGCTATATCGCGGTATTCAGCTGGTCCTCTCATTCACATCACTGGCCGGATTACTGCGAAAGAATATCTTGACATCCTCAATGATGAAGTTCTTACTATGACTAGCACATTGCTGCCAAACACTGCCATATTCCAAGATGATAATGCGCCCATACACACAGCCAGAAAGGTTCAGTCTTGGTTTGAGGAGCACCAGAATATCATCAAACATCTTTCCTGTCCAGACCTCAACCTAATTGAACCGTTATGGGGAGTTTTAGAGCAGAGAGTGAGGAGCAGATTTCCATCTCCAACATCATTGAAGCAATTGGTGGATGTTTTGGTGCAAGAATGGGACAACATTCCGTTGGAAACTATTCAGACACTCTACGAATCTATTCCGCGAAGAATTGCAGCTGTTCTAAAAGCAAATGGTGGCCTAACACCTTATTAATAAATAAATATTGTGAATATGTCAGGTGTTCATATTATTTTGTCCATTTCCTATATATATATATATATATATATACATATATACATATATATGCAGACATTGGCCAGTTAACTATGTAAAGTGAGTGAAGAGATTTGGGCAGCTCTTAACAGCGGGGTGTTGAGAGTCGATGATGATGATGCGAGGTAATTATGGAACAGCGCCGGAATGAAAGGGCGGGGTAAACGGGAGATCCCTCAGAAAACCGCCAACTAGCGACATCGCCCGGCACGATTCCCTCATGCGAAAATCCTGGAGCGACCCAGCCGGGAATCAAACCAAATTCGTTTGGTGGGAGGCAAGTAGTTTAACCACTACACCACCGTGGTACCTGAGTAATACCTGTGTACTATATATATGAACAATGTATGAATAGTGTAACGGAGTTACACTGCCTCACGCCGATCATGGGTACTAATGTTTTTGTAGACGTTGCCCGTTGACGGCAGTCGAAGAGCTGTTAGACTCCACGACGCGGGTTCTCGGTAGTTCGATGAAGGTCGGAACAATACTGAGCGCGCGGCGTTTCCTTCCACCTAGCGGCGGCTGAGGCGACTGAGAGGGTATCGCCTTGTGATGTCACCACCGCCTTTCAATTGGATTGGACGAATATCTGCTTCCGTTTCGAGGATGTTCTCCACACCTTTGGAGTGGACGGCGGTTGCGAAAACTTTGCTATAAATACCCTGGCAAACTAAGGGATGGCGGTCACTCGGGGGAGGTCACACCTAGGGGTTTTGGTCTCGCTTCAGACATATAAATTTGGGACTGTAGTAAATTGTAAATGGGGGAATATTGGTGCCAAGTTAAGTAATTGTATATATTTCTGTTACTATACATTTTTTTAACAGCACATTTTATTTTAACCCATAAATTTTATAATGTTTTTCAAGTTTTTAAAGAATTATAATCTTTAAATATTTTCATGTAATTTTTGCGTACATTTTGTAAAGCTATTTGATTTTGAAAATGGTTTGTATTTTTCTTGGGGAGGAGGAAAACAAAACAGAGAAGTGCCCAATAATTAAATGTAAAAAAGGAAATACGTTTTTTTTACTATCTACAGTCACCCTCTTAAACAGAACATCATAATACTGCTACTGATTCACTTTTTGCCATCATTCTTATTAGCTTCCGTTGTATGTCTGTCATGGATGACATGGTTGTGGAGTTGGAGGCGAGTTTTATACATGTGACAGAGTGGTCTGGTGGTCAATAAGAAACCTCTGTTGCAATAGTGTGGTCGAAATATAAAAATATTTGAATTTGCGGGAGGGAAATGGAATTATTGCAGAGGGGCGTGCACAAACGAATATAAAGCACAGAGTGAAGGTTGATTTTAAATAGTACCTTTTCTTTCTACAGAAAAAATGGACGGAACGTCCTTCATAAGAAGATTGTTTAAGGGGGAGAGAACTCCGCCATATTGGATTTACGTATATACATAACTTAATTCCAAGAATCAGTATCCAAAACCCAAGCTTGTCAAGATAAAGGGAACATCTTAACAATCATTTTGAAATTAAACTTTTCTCTTCCGTTACTCGTTTCACATCTGTAACCGTAATCAAAGGTTCCCTCAGTACTTAATAACTTTTGTCCTTAATGGGAAAAAAACGGATATAACTGAAACAGGATGAACTTAAAAAATACTGTTAGATAGTACTCCATGCAGTATCAAACCACAGGGGTGAAGTTTTGACGTAAATGCCAACCTTCAGCTTCGCGGTTGGGCCAGGCCGCCAACTACAGGGATAGGGGGATTTAATTACGCAGATACCATTATCATAGTAAAATGAAAATTATGCTCCAGAACAACAATTAAAAAGTATTACCTATTTCTGTTCATTCTAGTGTAAAATGTTGCTAAAAAGACGTAACAAAAAGAACGATTTTTCACGAGCAGTATGTGTCATTTTATTCAGTTATTACATTTTTGAAGTACTTAATTGATGGGCAGCGAAATGGCTTCTACAGCTCTCGTACTGCAACGTTGTCAAATTCCTGGAAATTAAACGGACCCCGTCAGCAATGAATTCATCAATTTTTCGCGACAGAGTTATTTCGTATTCCCACCGTCCCTCCCCCTTCTCTTTCCCCAATTACAACCTCCACCTACCTCAGTTCCCCCTCTCTGGCTCATGGTTTTTTTCACCTCACTCGTGCCCCACACCCACTCTCTCTGTCGGCGAAGTGCTCGCCATTTGTTGGCCGGCGCAGAGCTGCAATCAGAGAGGGAGCGCGCATTTGCCCTGATGAACGGATCAGCGCAGCTAAGCGCTCCCCCTAACACTTGGCGTCTGTTCTGCTGACGATGTGTTCTCCTTCGCCATTACGCCGGATAACGGGCTCGCCCGGAGGCGGGTAAAAAAAAAAAAAAAAAAAGATTTGAACCGCATAAAATTCTAACACGTAGAGCGTTCGTAACAATACGATCAAATGAATGTGAGGTACACTTAATAAATTTGCTTTATTAACATAATTCTGAAAGCCAGACTGGGAAACTGTATTTTAGGTAATTTTGAAAAATCTTTTACAACCCATATACGTAATTCAGGAAACACTCTGCTATGTAACAAGTATTATAGTTCGTTCTATGGGCGATAAGACACCACTATGTATACAGCAGGTTAATTAATTTTCTGTCAAGAATTATATCGCTGCTGGTAAGTCACAATTTTTTGATTGGTTGCTGTTATAGCACTCGGCAAGCAGAAAATATTCTCTTTGGCTCAAGTGCGGAAGCTGTGATTAGACATTGACAAAAATTGTCAAGGTATTTAAAAAACCTGTCAAGGCATTTAAAAAACCTGTCAAGCAAAATAAAAGCTTTCTCTTGGAAAACATAACATGAAGAATCAATATCTTACTTGAGCAGTATGGGTCGTGGTGAAGTTCTGAGTTATTGTTTCTGATGATATAGAATTGTCTTCAGAGCGATGGAAAAAAATTTCCATAAAGGCGTCTCCATTTCAGAAAACTACCGGCGCAGTTATTTAATATAACTTTTCTGAATAAGGCGCCCATTATAAAAAGTCTACAGTAAGCTTACGCATATAAAAGTAAATGCACATCATCTAGCACCGCAATATAACGATGACTCGGCTGCAACAGCTAAACTAGTAAGAGCAGAAAGGACGATGGTCACGGCACAAAGATGCAATGCCGATGGCAATGGGCTTGCGGAAATTTGGCCGGTAGTCCGTAACCTATGTTACGCCTATTAATATGCGAATAACTTGTCAGAATCAATGCATTCAGAAAAGCGCAAATTAAGTTGAGTTGCATTTACCATACGCTGTGAAAGTGAACTGAAATGTATGACTAGGAACAGTCTGATTTATAGCAAATTCATACCAACAGGCCTGCTAGGTAGTAAATAAAGTTATCGCAGAGCTAAAACCGCGTTTACTAATAGTCAGGTACATGGGATTCTGAGAGCGCTGTGAATTAAGAAATGTTCTGTGTTTTGTCTTCAAATGTTCACTTTTTACCAAATGAATTATATTTCATCTCATTAACATTTAGAGGGTTTACATAACACAATGCCGCAAAATCGGAAATATTTTCTCGCTTTTATACAGTGGTAGTATTTCAGTAACAAATTTTTGTATTGCAAGAAATAAATATATGTACGTTTGAATAGAAATGCCCTTCTCACAGTGGCTTGACTCCATGTATAGGACTTATTGACATTCAATAGAACCTACTGTTGACTCAGTAGTTGGTCACCAGCCTATCACGTCAAAATCCTACATTTGCTACCAGACCCTGATGAACACAGCATTTTTTGGATTGGGATTATCATGCGGGAAAGGTAAGGCTTTCCCAAGCATTCGCGGTTACTACCCATTTTCATTATGCGTCTCCCCAAAAACCCACCTCATTTCACTCTTCTATTCTCCAAACTTGGCACGTGTCCTTCGTGTAGTTCAGCCGGTTCCACTAGCCGCCAACTTTCCTCTCTTCCTCAGCACGCTGATGGCTATCTCAAAGGCAACATCATCAAAGCAAATGCTGAGAGCAAAGCACCTTTCATCGTCATGTGTCATCAGTAATTATGCAACGTCGATGCCACCATGCTACAAGATTATGGAGAGCTGTCACGGTGAGGGCGATGCTGCGGACTTCAACACCCTTGTGAGAGTGAGTGCGACCACGCTGCNGGACTTCAACACCCTTGTGAGAGTGAGTGCGACCACGCTGCTGACGAAGCTGTGTAAGTTTAATTAGTGTTTTTATCCTCCGCTAGTTCTAACAGAAAAAAGAAACAAATGTAGTGCGTGCGCATGCAACGTGACATGTAGGACTGCACGCGCAGCCGGCTTCGCTCCATACTATGCAGACAAGTTGCGCAAAACTGAAGTGCGTGCGCATGCAACGTGACATGTAGGACTGCACGCGCAGCCGGCTTCGCTCCATACTATGCAGACAAGTTGCGCAAAACTGAAGTGCGTGCGCATGCAACGTGACATGTAGGACTGCACGCGCAGCCGGCTTCGCTCCATACTATGCAGACAAGTTGCGCAAAACTGAAGTGCGTGCGCATGCAACGTGACATGTAGGACTGCACGCGCAGCCGGCTTCGCTCCATACTATGCAGACAAGTTGCGCAAAACTGAAGTGCGTGCGCTGGCTCATGCTCGACACTCATGTATGCCGCTGCACAATTGGCTCTGTACGGATGCATATAAATTTTATGTACTTATACATATTCATTTTATTTTATGAATGATAGAATGGCAATATTTTTATACATAACTTTTCTTTAAAGTCATGAACAATCTGTGTGTATATATGTATGGATACATGTTACATGCGAATGTAGTTTTGACATTAAACATCCTCTGTTTTCGTGATGACAAGTCTATTATCTGGGGAGGGCGTAGGCCAATGCAAGTGTTTATTTTATTTCTTCTCCTAACACTCTCCATTCAATAGTGATTTTTTTTATATAAAGTCGAGGTCTGTCCAAATTTTTTTCTGAATGCCAAGATAGTAATAACTATATACGTATTCGACATTAAACAACATCCTTTCCTAAATGTCGCAGTAGTCTTGTGGTCAGGACGCTCGAGTACCGACCTAAGGGGCGCCGGAACGATTCCGCACACTTCGAGCAATTTTTGAGTTCTGAAACAACAACCAACTAAAAAAAATGCAGCACTCCTAGCGACCACCGATAGAACTAAACTTCCCGTTGCTAGCGCCCCTGCAGGCGACACTATTACAAACATACAAAATTGCTGCTTCGATGCCAGCACTCCTAACTGCGAACGGTAGAACTTACTCTGGTGGCAGATAAGAGAATTAAAGATGACCGCCTACAGCAGACGACTGGCGGCAGGTGCGGGAATTAAGGATGGAGGACATAAAAAGCAAGAGAGGGAGAGAGAGAGAGAAGGGATGAGAGACATCAAAGCAAGAGAAAAAGAGGAGACCAGAAGGAATATGAGAAAACCAAGGTACAGAATGCAAGAGAGAAAACGGGCGTGGGAGAGAGAACAGGGAAGGAAAGAGAGANGAATATGAGAAAACCAAGGTACAGAATGCAAGAGAGAAAACGGGCGTGGGAGAGAGAACAGGGAAGGAAAGAGAGAGAGAGCATGAATTGAGAAAAATCGGAATGACAGAGCATGAGAATACAAAGTGGAATTATAGAGCAGGAGGTTGGCAATAAGGAAAAAGAGAAATTCCGAGGGAAGAAAGGAAATCCCGAGAGAAAAACAAGATGGACGCTGCTGACGAGAAATGACAGAGCATGAGGTTTCGGCATGACATAATTCAATATGGCCGCCGTGGCACTCTGGCACCTTGCCAGGATGCCAGGGTGCCCTAGAATCACGATTTTTCAGTTACTTACATATGTTACTAAGCCACAATTGAAACTAAGTTGTACATAAATCAAATTATAGCAAAGTACTGACTCCTACGCATAGATTAATCCATTATGCATGAAGATACGTTTAATTTGGCAATATGATACCTCGCCCTATACTTTGTCTAGAACTATAACATTATTTTGCCGAAAATAATTTTTAAAAATCATTTCGTTATTGCGGCAGGCAGAGTTGAGAAATTCAGTTGCTTACATACTCATTTGCTGCATTTTTAACCCAATGAGCTGTTCTGATTAGCTACTGCAAAATCTTAAACTTAAGAGGGCAGCTAGTTAAGAAACTTCCCAGCTTCAAAGTAATTTTAATGCTTCATAAAAATGCTTAAAAAACATGAACACAAATTGGTTATTTATTAAAAGTTTGTATTGCTATAAACAGGCTAGGAAATGTGCTAGTTCATTTTATATTTTGAAATTGAAAACGCGTTTTACTGAATTATCCAANGCTATAAACAGGCTAGGAAATGTGCTAGTTCATTTTATATTTTGAAATTGAAAACGCGTTTTACTGAATTATCCAAACACACCATGAAGTATTAGTAGACCACATATGCAATAAAACAACAAAGGAATTCTGTTAACGAATAGAGCTCGCAANGCACACCATGAAGTATTAGTAGACCACATATGCAATAAAACAACAAAGGAATTCTGTTAACGAATGGAGCTCGCAACTCGCTAGGGCTGCATGTAATGTGCCCCCAGTACGCAGGCAGAGGACTTGTGAGTGATTGCATTTGTGAAAATTTTCAGTCAGTATTAATACAATACAGGAGTAATTTGTTTTCAACAAATTCCGTAAATAAGTAATAGCTTTTACTAAAACACAATTTTTAACCCATCCTGACCCCGTGTAAAAAACTGTGTTCAAGACGTTTTATTTTGGCTGGTGCTGTACTCTGCAAGGCTCAGTAACGAATAATCTTCCTTGTGGGTAACGTTTTCATAAACCGCATTACTGCCCTACGTGATGACTGTTTCATATTACTGTAGCCGAATGCAAGCCTACGCATCATTGACCGCGATAACCAAACAAGTGCTGTGTCGACTTAAAGAGTAGCACGGATAAAAAAAATCCTTATTTGCAAATTTTAAAACTATACATTAAATAAGGTCAAACAGGGTTAATGAATCGTATGTTCGTTTTACTTTCATCACAGACTCTTGACCAACCAACGTCGGTCTGCGTTCGGAACAACCCGTTTCCTTTCCAACCCCGCGGCCACCCGCAACACGCTGCGTGGTTGTAAATTAAGAAACTCGCATAAACGGTTTCTACGTCAGGGTTAACAGCCCTTCGGTCCTGGAAAGATGCCGATAAACTCTGGGTTAATAGCACTCCTAAATCAGAGCGAAGCCAAACTTCCTCAGCGCATTCGCCCGTCGAATTCTTGCCATCTGTTTGCGTAGAGGAAAAGAGAGAGAAGAAGAATGGTGAAGGGGGGAAGCTCGAATTGGCATAAAACGCTGGGCGCAGTTTGTCGCGGAAGAGTTATAGCAACTGAACGGAACTGCGTGCCATAAAAAAACATCGTTCAAAGAAATTTACGTCTAGTTACGGAACGAAAGCTTACGTTGGTAAATAAATAATTTTCCGTCCAATAATAAATAAACTTGAATGTCATTATAAGGAAAGAAATATTTTGCTATCTGAAAAATAATTAAATATTTAGACGCTTAGAAATATTATTAAAATTTGTTATCGAACCCATAAGGCTTCAGTTGGTAACATACGCGAACAATTTGAAACAGTAGCATATGTTTTGTTCTAAGTGAGCAGTGAAAGTCTGCTGACGAGTAGGCTATCCGCATTCGTCTTCGGNTGCTGACGAGTAGGCTATCCGCATTCGTCTTCGGACTACTGGAAAGGGTTTATATTAAGGGCACCACCTAGCTGGAGTGAAATGGAGAGATTTGGACAGCTCTTAACATTGATATCTTGGGAGACGATGATTGCGAAGCGAGGTGAGTTTGTAGCAGCACCGAAATGACGGAGCGAGGTAACGGGAGGTCCCCGAGAAAATCCGCCGACCAGCGGCATCGTCCGGCACGATTCCCACATGCGAAAGTCCGTGAGTGACACCGCCGGGAATCAAACCCGGTTCGTCTAGGTGGGAGGCGAGTTGCCTAACCACTACACCACCGTGCCCCCCTACCATTTTGGTGGAGATACGCTGCATGTTCGAGAGATAATAAAGTGGGTGATACAGTGACACGCGCAATAGATAGGCACGGAATTGGCATGTAATGTTTTCGTTGGTTGCACACCTCCACAAAATGTTCTATTTATGTAGACAAGTTACTATTTTGCGGTGTAAAAATAAATTTCAACTGCACATCAATATTCTAATTATAAGTATCTATACCGGAATTTACATATATAACAATGATCGCGATACCAACATCTTTATCCCTTCACACTCAACAAAAAAATGAAATCAACTTTCAGAAGTGAATTTTTTTTTTAAAAGCCATTTGCAGGCACATATCACCCACTAACATTGTGATTTTCTTCAACAAAACTCTTTTACTGAAGCTCTGCAGCAACGTTTGACATCTCTAGAAGACGGATTGCATTAATTAACGCCAGTAGTAAAATATAAATGACTTCGGGACATGGAATATGGCAGTACGATTCAGGATTCGTCAACCATTTTGGTTGTCGTCACAGGTAAGGCCGGCGGCCATGTTTGTAATTGCAGTCCGCCATATTGGTAGGCGTCACAGCCAGGGCTCGGTGCCATGTTGGATGTTCGTCCCCCAACCACCCTTAACCGAAGAAATTAGTTGAATAAAATTGTTTAATGGAAATTGTCTTAATAAATATAATTTGAATAAATAATATTAAAATTTAAAAGTATTCTAATTTTAAAAGTTATACTTCTTTTGGCGCGTTGAGGGTAAAAGTTTAATGTGCAACGGAATTTGCGCGCGCA
This sequence comes from Clitarchus hookeri, assembly GCA_002778355.1. NCBI lineage: Eukaryota > Metazoa > Arthropoda > Insecta > Phasmatodea > Phasmatidae > Clitarchus > Clitarchus hookeri. The sequence goes on along the minus strand of NQII01001074.1, from coordinate 53,785 downwards.
CAGTGTAACGAAATTTGACAATGAACGTGATAGGGGTATAACCCAACGCGAATGCGCGTATCGTCTAGCTATACACAAACGCAAGGTACACAACATAGCACGTGGTTATATTTAAAACCGACAGAAAATAAGTTCATGTAATAGGCAATTGAAAAACATTTCATTTATATTAATAATTCTTTTATATATATCTTATTAATTAATTTTTCTTACATTGTGCCGTTAAAAATTTGTTAGTGACAAAAATTGTGTAATGAAATTTTGAAAGTGTTTTCAAGTATTTGAGGTTAATTTTTTGTAAGTATTATTTTTTTAAGTTATACTTCTTTTGGCACGTTGAGAATAATTTATTTATGTTCTTTAATAAAACCTTTATTAATTGTATTTAATATCTTTCTTCGGTCATATGATCGGTTTTCCTACTTACATAAATTATTTGAATACGTAATAAAATTTTATTTTAGTTACCCCAAAGAAGTTCAACTTCTAACACGGGTAAATAAGTACACGCACTCATTTTAAAAATAAAATATTATAAAGTATCGGCCCGCAACTTTGTATTTTTAATCATTTTATTGGTTCAGAGTGTCACTGCAGATCATAATTCCATTTCTCTACTCTTTTCGTTAAATTATTATAATTTAAAAAAAAAGCAATCGAATAACGTTTCCGCTACCCGTAACCCTTTCTAATAATTGCAATAAAACATAATTTTATTTCTACATGCTGAACATGTTTCATTTGTATTTGCGGTTGTTATTATAGAGTAATCCATTTCGCCGCTGTTTTGAAAACGTATATATAATAGACAGGAAAGGCGATGACAGGAAACAGAGAATATATATAAATATGTATATATATATATATATATATATATATATATAGGCGGGAACAATAATTTATATGGCATTCCGATTGGCTGGCGCAAAAAAAGAAATACTGTAAGAAAGTTGAACACCACACTAGGTACAGACGCGATCTAGTTGCGAACGAGTATTGAATTCCAATACTGTAACGCCATGCCGATTGTAGACGGGCCTTAGCGTAAGACACTTGCGTAGCTCGTATGGAAGGCGAGGTGGAGTAGGGTGTTCGAGCGGAGGTGATGTATGCATTGCGTTCAAGGTCTACATGGTCCGCTGCAGACGTGCCCAAGGCTGTGTCGCCTATGTGCTGGCCGGACAATATTACGATTATTACAGTCAAGTAACGGTTCTCACAAGGTGCGTGTCTCTACAAAACAAATTCAGTTTAGCTTATGCCGGAAACGAAAGCATGCATGCATGAATACGCTCACACACATGTACACACAGGTTTAAAACCTCGCGGCTCTGTGCACACAGCGACGCGGGTTCGAAATTTTAGACACACGCGCGCGCGTGCAATAAACGTCGTTTTAAGATAGACATACGATATTCACCGACCACTTGATTGCAGATGGGTAGCTGGCCGCGAAAAAAAATTCCGTGACTATGTTCGATTTTAATATTATTACCGTTTCTCCTCTCTCTTAGCCATATCGTGTATTTGTGAGCAGACATGAACTTATCACGCAGTATTTGGGACGCATTTGCTTTTCTTAGACACCAAATATATAAATAAATAAATATATATATACCAATATGTTATTTAGTATCCAAAAAAAAAAATCTTATTTTATATTCTACAGGTTACCATCAAACCCACTCAAAAATGCGATCCCAAAGTTAACCAACAATACGAGGGATCGTTGAGAAACTTAATTATACGTCAATAGTTTCGCAATAACGAAATACTTGAACAGGAAGAGAAATTATGTTTAAAGTTAAATGCTATACTTATTTCTTTTCCGCGGGCATATCTCGTAACACGAGTCCCATATTAACGGAGAAATTGGTAAATCAAAATAAATGTAGTCATTTTGAAATAATTTAATTTTCATGTTTCCGCACATTTAGTAGGCAACAGAAGTTTTTGTAAAAATCTTTCTATCTCTTGACTGCACACGTAATGTTTCCGTTTTAGTTGTACTGTAAAAAAAATAATTTTGACGAAAGCTGAGTGCTTCATTTGAATAATATTGCATTAATCGCTATTTTTCCGCGGTGGCTAGAGAGGGTGGAAGTCATCAAACCATGTGTTTCATTTTTTTTAAATGATACATTTGGTTAATTTCGTACAGAAGCCCTCGGCAGCTTCGATTTGACATGGTGGGCTTTATCGGAGGTCTCCCTCTTAATTTCGTTTACTAATTATTATACTTTCACATTTTGTGAAGTACGTAAGTTTTTTCATTCTTAATCTTCGCCCACAACAATTTGTTTTCAAGCTAAATATGATGCACATTTATTAAATAATAATCATATGTGTTTTTCTAGGTTATTCAACATCGAGCTGCCTTTTGCACATTCCGTTGGGCGACTCAATCGAGACCATCATCGCCTTAGGTTTGAAGAGCTGTTACTTCTGTCTGCTGTTTCTGATAAGTTTATATAACTAGATAAATGTTTAAAAATAGAGCCGTAGGAGACCAGGCTTCAATTACTGCGCACATGAACGCGATTACCGGCAGTGGACCGTCGTGGAATTTTTGGAGGTTGCTGGTGGGATTTCTCGGAGGTCCCCGTCTTCATTTCATTAACTAGTTTGAAGTTCACATTTTGTTAAGTCTATAACTTTTTTCATTGTTATGCCTCACTTACAACATTTTTTATGGGCTTTTGTAGGTTATCCAACATCGAGCAGGCATCGCGCATTCCGTTGGTATACCTTGATGAGATGTCCAGCTTTTGTCAGTGCATAACAGCTTAGTCCTTCTTTTGTTTCTGGTAAGTATGTAGGAAAAATTAATCAATGCTTTGTCGTGCAATTAAATAATATTCTTGAAAATCACTTCAAAAACCGCTATGACCAGGGCCACCCAGAGGATTTGGGAGGCCTGGGCCAAAGCTATATTATTTTAGGGCTCTCAATTTGATGCGAAACTTTGAATATTATTTACGTACGTGTTTTATTCTGCATTGCCGGAAGAAAACTTGTTGCCTGTAAACAGGTTTATCGTTTACTGCCAATATAAATACTGATAAGAAAAAATAGTAGACTCTTAATATAATGGGCGACAAAATAGAATAAGTTATATTAAATAACTCCGCCGGTAATTTTCTGGAATGGAGACACCTTCATGGAAATTTTTTTTCCAACGGTCTGAAGACAATTCTTTGTCATCAGAAATGGAAAGGATCTAAAATTCACTTTCTTCAACTCAATAGGGAAAATGCTTGAACACCTGTGTGGTTGTGAGTTTATTCCATTCTGTGAATGATGGCAGACCGAACCGTACTGACGACTGAGGTGGAGCGGGCAATCGAAGCTGTTCGTGTGAAATATCTACTCGCGAAAAGTTACAGACTGGCTCTCGAGAATCGAAGGAAAGAGGCTTACAAGCCGATAACCAGCCGTCTCGACGAACTTGGTTCACCAAGGACCGACCCCCCCGCATAAGCGCAAAGGAAGTCAGGAACTACCGAATAGGAAGGGGGCATCACTAACGACTAAGGCGATTAGCCCCTAATTGATTTGCTGCATGCGCGAGGATGGAAAGGAACATGAGAGCATGGACCAGAGATGTGCACCCTGGTCGGGCACTACATCGCTTACTACTCCGATCGGAAAAGCGATAAGCCGTACAGCTTGCGAAACCACGTTGAAAAATGGTTTCTCGGAAACAAGGAAGTGATGTTTATGTCAGGAGGCGTAATGCAGATCGGCAAGCGCAAGGAGAAAATGACGCATGTTCTGTGTGAACTTTTGTTTCGTAGGCATTCTGGACACTACACCGAATCGGATTTACGCAAGTACTGTCGCTTGCTACAGTACAGTGATGCCCATTATGTGAACGATAACCCCTCAACATGGCGATTTAAGGACATTATGCATGCAATATTTGGCATTATCGTGGGACTCTTTCCATGATTGGTTGAAGATATTGTATCGGGCCTGCTGCTGCAGAAGATCGATGCCAAGCACATGATAGACTACGTGTTTCGGGATGATCGAAATTAACTGGTGGCTAGACTACGATTGCTGGTCGCTTCTCACTCTGCGGGGAACCGGTCGCACACAGGCGAGATTTATCCATCATCGAATAATTTGTTGAAGCTGGCTATGTCGTGAGATGATGAAATATGCCGTTTCTGGGGAATTGCACAGGTCGACCAGAAGGAAATATCCTCGGAGAATGTACGCCATGAAAGGGCTGGATGATAATTTCCAATCCGACCTGATCGAAATCAAGACTTTGCTAGTGCGAATAAAGTCTACTGCTACATTTTGACCATAATAGTGTCTATTTTCCAAGTATGCCTGGACCAGACCGCTCAAATCGAAGAATGCGCGTGATGTCAACGAGACCATTGAGGATGTGTTGCATGAAGGACACATACAAAAAAAAACTCCACACCGACGATGGTTAAGACTATTTTAATGCTTCTTTCTGTGTACTGATGAAAAGGTACAGTTTAAATCACTATTCCACGTAGTCCGGACTCAAGACTAGCATCGTCGAGCATTTTCACAGGACTCTGAAAGCCAAATTGTGGAGACATTTCATGGTGAATGTAAGCTACAAGTGGCTTGAGCTACTGCCGAAACTCGTCTACGTGTATAATTATACCGTTCATTCTACCACTCGCATGAGTCCCGACGATATCAAGGATGGCTTCGTGCTTCGGAACGTGCATGCTATTCCGACGAGGAGGGACCTGCGCAAACCTAAAACCAAGATCGGTGACCTGGTGTGCATTTTCCACAAAGTCTATCTTCACAACTGGCCTGCAGAACTGTACAAGATGATTCGCATACAGCATTGGTACCCACGCATGTATTACCTCGAGGACCTTTGTGACGAACCCATCATCGGAGGCTTTTATGTAGAAGAGATACTACCTACGAGGTTTCCCGATGTTTATTTGGTGGAAAAGGTGCTGAAACGACGTAATATACATGTGTATGTGAGGTGGCTCGAATACTCGAAGCATGACGCCTCCTGGGTCGACGAGAAAGATATTCTGAAATAAGAACTACGAAAATTTTAAAGGAATGTCATGTACATTAATTTTTTAAAAATAAAAACATGCTTTACCTTAATTAACATTCATTTTATTCTTGCCTGTCGTTTTATGCAATATTAGGTGGGGGGTGGATGCGAATGTGCAGATGTGTGAAAATGCTAACACTGCTATGCGCAGACTTCATGGTTAAACGACACCATGCAGGTGTAAAAACAACTTGAAAGCACATACGCATGCGTGTGTGCAGTTACCTGATGCTGTGCAGGCGTAGACCTGTGAAAATGATAACCTGCTATGTGTTGACATTACGGTTAACCAACACCGAGCAGGTGCGAAAACTACTTGGAAGCACGTATGCATGCACGTGTGCAGACTCCAGTTACCTGACACAGTGCAGGTGCAGACCTGTGAAAATACTAACATAGAACTTTCCACACTTCGAATGATTTCTCGAATTATTCCGCATAACGAATGACAAATCGACAAAGTTTATTGTTAATAACGGGAGGTTGGTCCTATTAGGACGGAATCAAGTTTTCTGCACAATGCTTATCTTTAAAGCCATTCCAAAATGGTCGGAAAACGAAATTTAAAATGCAGTTTTTATAGAATTATCAATTAATTTCCCAACAATGTTGAACACTGGGAACCTTCGTTAACACGTTACCTCCTATACTGTTCGATTGTAAATGATCCACAAGCCATTTTCCAGCAGAATAATGCCCGGACTTACACAGCATTGGTATATTTGGCCTGCCTCGTGATGTCAACATGCTCCCTTGGCCAGCAGGGTCTCCATACCTCTCGCCCATCTAGAACTTTTGGGATCAAATTGGATGGCGACTTTGGCCAGTGGAAACTACGGCGGCTTTGTAGGGTCAGTTACACCAGCTGTGGCAGGATCTTCCTCAGGAGAACATCCGACGTCTGTATGCCTCCATGTCCAACCGTATTGTCACCTGTCTGCGTGCTACGGGTGGTGCAACACCGTATTAAGTGTATCCTGCAAGTCTTTCGTGTGGTAAAAATATTTAGATGTTGTCTGTATCCTACCACGTCCTGTGATGCACCCCGTACGTGCCCCTGCGATGGCACCTCCAGGGTAATACTTTTTTTTGCAAACGAGTATACTTTAACACTTTGTAAGCTTAAAACAGTACACTATATATTTTTTCGCTAAGAACAAAAGATTAGGTTTTTTGTTAGACCATCAATAATCCATCCCCCCAATTGCATCACCCTCATTACATAAACAAACTAAAACGTAATCAGTAAACATACTGATATATTTTGTAAAGGTTCAGCTTTATGAGCCGGTTGTAGCGTTGAGGACCTATGCAACGAAATAGGAATTCCAATACCGGACATAATAATTATGTGTAGCTGTTCGTACTTTTCTTAAGTTAGGTAAAGTTCGAATGCAAGCACTTCTTTGGCAGTGGTGTACGAATTGATAAAGAAAATTCAAGTAACGAGAAGTAGAACTTTGGCATTATTTGTTAGAAAACATTATTTTTTACATTACACACTGCGGCTCTTTCGGTATATTGGACCAGAAACAGCGCGAGAGAGATTTGCTTGTCGCTTAACAGCAGTTGGCTGTAGCGCTGAGAAGGGTGAAGGTAGACGAAGCTCGATAAACGGCGTGATGCAATGGAACGGTAGACAGAGTAACCAAAGAACAAAACAATGTTTTCAACGTACGAAAATCGGGCTTTACTACGGCGGGAATAGAAACAGTTTGTGTGTCTCTCTTCTTTGCTCACAAGAACGAGCAACGTACCTATACTGAATATAATAACAGTTAAAAGTTTTTTTTTTCATATCTATCACTGTTATCATAATCCAACTATCTTAATTAAGGAACAAACCTTTATATCACTTTCCGTTTCCTTTAAAATTAATCCAGCCACCTTTTACGTCTTTTATTATATTATTCTAATATTTTGTACCTGTCATACGATGTACGTGTACTTTCCGTCTTATTTGAAACTGTGTTATTGTTTCAGCAATATTTTCTTTTAGATTAATCTTGGTTTTATTTCTCTTTTCCATTAAAGTATTACCACCCACATGTCTAATTCTTATTTCACAGGTTTCTATTCTTCTTTCATATCTCTCTCTCTCTCTCTCTCTCTCTCTAAAGACCCGGTTTTTAACTGCCATTAAGTGAAGGTAGGTTGTATTATCGTTTTCATTATTATTAAAGCCTTTATTAACAAACTACATTGGTATCTCTGGCGTTAAATTGGTGTATAACAGCATAAGATTTTTAAGTGTGTGGCAATTTTAGACTGCATAAATTGGCGAGGTATTCCTGCTATAGTCCATTTACGGTTACTTCCAACTTTTTTTTGAAGCCCTGCTAAAGTTCTACTTCCAGGATAATCCTCCACCTCATGTAAACAAAGTTCAACCGAGTCTAGAAAATTAAACGAAAGGAACGCCACACCAAATTCGTGTGCACTGATATAATAATATTTTGCATAAGAACTATTTATTACGTGGCATTACAAACAGACATGTTTTCTCACTGTTTTTATTCATATTAATTATAAATGAAATATTATGATTTATAGATAATATATATATATAATTCAATTTAACTAAATATAAGACACTCTTAAGTTCATATAAGTATAAAACGATTGTGATACATGACACATTTAGGAAAGATCCAAACACGTCATGGATGGGGTGATTTTTCAAAAGTTTGATTCAAAAGGTGTGAAGAAACCGCGAATAGGCTATTACGGTGTATATACATGAAGTTGCTGTGTATACGCCTGCAATGACCTTTGTAAGGTTTTGGTTCTCAAAAGATTCCATACAGTAGTTCTCTTCTCCTTCGAGCCTTTGCTTGAATTAACAATGACCATAAAGGCGAACTGTTGGTCTGATGTACCTACGAAACTCGATTTTCTCTTTCTTGTTACAAAATTTCATTTTCATAAAATGGCAAAAATCTGGAACATTATGTTGTATAGTTTGAAACGTGCGTGGTTCGAGAGATGTCAGGTTGTCTGAGCTGTGATCATAAATCCGACGCCTCGCCTTGAAGCGAGATACGTGAGTCTGAATCCCATCTGTTCTAGGATTGAAAAAACGCCTTAGGGTTTTATGTTCCGGCACCCCTTCCAGGCTGCATGGGAAAAAGTGGCACGACATGTCCCCGACTAATCTTGCGTTCTGTCCCTCCTGCACCACTTTCTCGTCCCATCGTCGTTTCCTCGCCTTCGAAGTTTGCAGCGGGCGAAACTGTTTCCACGAACAATGCTGCCTTTCAGCCTGTCACGCAGTACGCCTCCGCACCCCCTACTGATGACGCTGTTCGCGCGAGAAGCCAAACAACTTCAAGGCTGGCTCATCTGTTGTCGCTTCTCCTCAGCAAGTGAAGGCAACACGAGGCAGTTAGTTCGCCTGGGGTGGCCCGGTGGCACCACCCGCAGAAGCCGGCTGGTCGTCGAATGTATTTCTTAGCGTGACCCAGACATACAGTTTCTGCAAACATATTTTTATTTAATTTATAAATATCTTAATGCAAACACTGTTGCCATATTTATATTGTATAGTAAAAATGCAAGCATTTTCTTGTAAAAATGCATTACTGTATTATAAAATTTTAAAAATTGTATTTCTCAAAAATATTGTAACGAATAAATAAAAACAGAGGCAAAGAAAAACTTTAGAAAAGAAATGGTGTAGACAGGCACCGAAACTTTAACAAGCATCCTTGTGTCACAGAATAGATAGTTACACAGAGGCTAAATAGCATGGTCGTTCCTTCGATGTGGGTACGCCCACATCGAAGGAACGACCATGCTATTTAGCCTCTGTGTAACTATCTATTCTGTGTAACTATCTATTCTCTCTCTGATTGGCTACACGAGGCTCTAGGAACAGGCCTAGTTTCTTACTGACTACTAGGTGCTGCGAAAGGTTCCTTATTGCCTGGGCTGCCGGCTAACGAGTAGGTTGCCAGGCAACGACTTGTAAGCGGCGTTCTAGCCTGTGCAGCCGGAGTTCGCGGAATAAGTGGTTGTTTCACATCTGTATTCTTAAATATTCTGCACTTGCATTTCGACAGCACGCTGTTTACCACGTGGCCATCACTTAGTCTTATAGCTTTCGCATAACTTTTGATGGTATGGCATTTTATAACTTGGCCAAGAATATTTCATCTCATGTGAAGAATTGACGTTAGTGATTTAGAGAAGTGCTGTATTTTAGAATAGCATTTAAGGTCTGCAGGCGAATCGTACAGGTGGACATTTGTAGTTTTATAATTTAAAAATATTTAATTATATGAAACTTTACGTCGGGGCAGCAGTTATTGGCATTACTTGTTGTCTACATTATATTACTACAGTATATTTGGTTGGTTACAAAAATGATTGTGCAGAGAAATTACACATAGTCGCATAATCACACAACGTTTTTTTCCCAAGGGATGTAAGGTAAAAGGTAATGCAGGTTTCTACACTTCATGAATTAAATTATTATTATTATTATTATTCAGTAGCAAGTTATTCGTAAACAAATTCACTTATATTAAGTGACATACATATTAGAGAGTGAAATAGTTTGTAATGTTGAATTCGCGACTTAAAGTGATAACTTGTCAGTACAAACATTTTTCAAGATGTGTTACATAACACGGCTCTTGTAATGTTACAAATAAGACATTTTACAAGGGTTATTATTGTATGCTTACAAATTTCTATTAATGTACAAAAATTACAGTGTGATTTACTTAGAACGAACTACGTTTTCATACAATTTTTCCAGACTTCTATAGATTTCCAAATTCTTATCAAAATGCTTCAGTGGAATTGTGTTTGCTTTTCGGTGGTGGTTGGTGAGCTAATATAACTAAATAACATTTACAGAAACGAACTAAAATTATTAATTAAAAAAATCAGCTTTCGTTTTTCAGCAACATTTTTTTATATGAAAGTGAACACACGACTATTTCCGGGGCAACTAAAAAATGCCATGGTGTTAACGATATATTGTTTAGACCTCAAGGTCCTTTGAATACTTGAGCAACTGTAGTTTGTACATTGGCTGCTGCATTTACGGGAAGACTTGATTATTGCCAGTCGCTCTCTTTTGAGTACATATTTCTTCAGTCTTTAGTGACCTCTGACCGAGGTCACTAAAGAGTTTCCTTCAGATCATGAGGTTCCGGGTTTGAAACCCAGCTGAGGCATAGACGTTTTCTCCTTTTAAGTACAACATTAGGTCAGTTTATATTGTTAGCTGGTGCCGATTAGTCCAAGAGCATAAAGCTGGTAATACAGGGAATGTAAGATGAGCAACGTTTCAACGCGCAGAAGAAATAAACATGCATTTTTTTCACCCCCGTCACTGAAAGAGCGTATATTTTTATGTCGCTGAATTAAGGTCCGCAGAGTGCAGGGAAAACTACAACACAAATATAAGGGTCAAACTCAACACACGCATAATACTTTAAGAGGCAATGCTTCCAAGTCCACCTAGCACAAGGAGTTCTGTGGAACAGGCCACATCTAGTCGTGAAACTGCGTTTGTCAGAATCTCGCAGAGAGAAAAGCTAGACTGGGGCTTAGCGTTGCGGATTTGTGGCGTCGTTGACCACAAAATGCGCGAGCTTTTGAAAGGAAAAAAAAAAAAAACAACTTAAGAGTGCTTGTTTTACGCCGCACTCACATGAACAGAGGTTAAAGACTATCGGTGGTCCCCGAAAATTTTTATTGTACAATCGGTCCTCATAAAATGTTGAGAAATTACGAGGTATTTGTGCTAGACCGCTACAAGTCCGCCTTCGCCACTACACGACCGCGACGCCTTCACGACCATGGCCACTGAGGAAGTCCATTTTTAAATAAAATGACGAGCAAATTCAGTGACTAATTTCGAGATACCTACTTTCCGTGGGCTCGAACACTGGATTTCTTTAAATGCACTTATATTTCGAGTTATCATGACGATTTGCCAGGAACTTGTGAATTCACGTAGCAAAGTGAGAGAGAAAGTGAAGAACCCACCAGGGTGGCCGACAAACATTTAATGGGGTTAAATTAAGTGGCCTACAACGATGGAAGGAATGGGGAAACCACGAATAATTTCAGCACCCATCGACAGCTGCCACCAAGGGGTTGATTTTTTTCTCATCGGTGTTCTAGAACGTTACCAGTTCGGTAGCGTGATTTCTACCGCTTGTAGCGGAAGTTTTGTCTCATTAGATGGTTGCCCGCCAAGACTATGTACAACCTCCTTGGTGTCCGCTACGTACCGCGGATTTGACTGGTCTCTCTACCTAACTGCAGCTGCCATGAATTATGCTGCACCCGAAGCGCGAGGCTACGCTGACTGGTTCCACGGCTACCAGGCTACCGCCGTGCGAGACTATCGTCACTGAACCAATCATGAAATTACTATGCTCTCTTGTTCAGCATACGGAGGCAGTTGCAAATACTCGCGCTAAACAGACACCATACGCCGCCCGATACCAAGCACCAAGCACCAACACTTTAGTACTGTATTTGTGTCATGAGATGGTTACATTAACTCTTTGGATAAAAATAAACGTTTAAAGGAGATTAACTTTTTGGATAAAAATATATGTTTACATTAACTCTTTGGATGAAAAGTAACAAAGCAAGAAAATACCCTACATTAATGCTGTCGTGTATTGTTTGAGTTTGAACTAAATTAATATATTGCAAGTTCGTTTTAAACAAAAAATAAGATGACCTAAGACAGTGTTCCAATTGGCACTTTCTAGTAACAGAATGGTCACGCGACCGATTTATCTGCAGAATTCGTTTACTTATATTTTCTAATTTGCGTTTTTGCATGCTATCAGCTACGAAGCCTACAAATAACCTAATGCAAATGAACAAAATGGCACCTATGTTAGTTTTGCGACTTTGTATGCAAATTACGCATAAAACCGGAGTTAGGGTAATTTTATATAATTCAATATTTTATTGAATTTAGCCAATTGAATTCTAGTTACTGAATACAGAAAGTGCTTCACACGCACTTCAATGAATTGAATTCTATGTAATTTGAATTATTACTTCAAAATTTCGAAAGGCTATTAAGACACGCAACTCTATTTAATAAATATTAAAGTGGCAAGCAAAATTTTTTTCGCAAATATTTATGTGAAAAAAATTATATATAAAATTACCTTTACAAATCGTTCACTACACGAAAATAATTTGGCAAAAAAATTTCTAATATTATACATTTGCTTTGCATGAAATAAATATATGCAAATATTTTTGTAGCGCATATGCGCATGAACTACTGTATTTAGGCACCAAACTATATATATATATATATATACTGTTGCAATAATACGGAGTGCTAGCTAAAACACTGGATTCGATAAAATACAGAACATGTTATAAACGAAACCTTTGAAAGAGTTTGAATTATTCAACGGCTTGAATGTCAAAATGGTCACGATTATGACATACAAGTTACGGCATATATTATTCAATGAATTGAATGAAGTAAATATGAGGAAGATTTGAAGCGAATTTCTGACGCGTGAAATGGCATTACTCTAATAAACGAATGCATATCTCATTAGATATTAATTACTTAGTAAAATAAGTAGATTAACTTTTCATTATATGTGTATTACTTCAATTGTTTAATTATTGGTTAGCAACAGAAAAACATCTGTTTTTACTTCATTTTAATTATGCTCAATGTTAAACAGTGCTTTAAACATTATTTTATGAAGATACACGGTTTCTTTTTAAAAACTCTCGTTTTTTGTTTTAAAAGAATGATTTCACATGTGTTGTGCAGTAAACAGCAACATTGAAAGCTAAACAGCTGTCCGTCGTGGTGTTCTAATTAAAATTTTACAAAATTGAAAATAAAAATTGTAAAAAACTGTAACCAAACAAACTGGAACACGACCAAAGATGCTGGATATAAGACAATGAAACTGCCAATATATATAGATGCTAGCGTGTTTTAACAAAAAAAGGGGTGAATGACAACGCAAATATGATGGATGTAATTGCAGTATATCCCTAAATGTTACGCCCGAACTATACAATATTTTTTACATGGCTGAGTTTTTCTAAATACTTACATATATTTGAATTATTTTGGCAAGTCCCAAAGAAATATGGTAGCATCTGATACAATTTTCCTTCCATGTCTTTCTTTGTGCAGGAATTTTATGTAATTATGTACGTTTTGAAATTGCCGACGCGTTTTTTATATTAAACCAAATTGTAGTGTAAAATAAATGTGCGGTTTCGAATTTTTGGCGTTATTTTAAGCATAACGATTTGTTATTAATACACTTTAAAAAATTTGCCATCAAACAATATTTCAAAGCGGAAACATTTTTTCAAAGACCTTTACTTCAACCATATGGCCACAAGCGACAGTCGTACACATGTTGAAGAATTTCATATATATATATATATATATACACATATATAAATGATTATGTTATTACATATCAGAAAATTATTATTATATATGATATAACACATTTATTGTTATAATATTATATATATTCATTTTAACACTCGTTGTTTAATGCACATGTGCATCGTTTTTATTTTCGCTTCTCACACATTGACAACAAATATAAGGAAACACAATTGTGTCTTTTTTTTATATTCCAGTCCAAAGAAGACGAGTTAAACGGGAATACTGAACGCTTACTACAATAACCTTGAAGTACGTAGGTCTACATAAGATGATAGACTTTGAGTTCAATTGCACACGCCAGGGAACCCGCTAAGCAGCTTGTCGCAGTCCCGAGAGGCTACGATATCTGGCGACCCGCTTTTGCCAACAGCGAATAACAAACAATACACACGTTACTTAACGTGGGTAGCAACTTCAAGGCTGGCTTAACGCCCGCTACGAGACGTGCACGAATGTGAATTGGCCATCTGGTCTCGTGGATTTGCAACCGTCGCGCCGAGAATCAATCTAGAGACGAAAAAAACGGTGACAAGTTAGCGCTCTACACACACAGTTCCTTATCATTTTGGGTGCTAGCCTGTGATTTGTCTAGAGCTGTGGGCCACCACTTAAACACGTTGAAATAAAGCATTGAATGATACTTCACACGCGGAAACATACCAAGGTAACTCGCAGTAAGTCAGCACTTTTGAAACAAACGCTTGGAAAATCACGGCTCATACAAGATACACTGACAAGAATGCTCCGAGTTGAGTTGGCAGGCATTTCAATAAAAAAAATAGTTCTAAGACTTTACTTTGTATTGTGAGTGTATTTTTTAAATTTATGGCTACTGAGGTTAATTTTCTCGATTTAAACACGCTACATTATTGAATTTACGTATTACTATCATGTTACATTTCAAACAAAACTACGGTTTTACTTAAATGACTATGAGTAAATTTATATGGCTTACGGCAATGTTAATTTTGCATATGGAAGAAGGATACAAAATTAAAATAAAGTAGATTCGAAACAGGGTTTTCAAAAGTGCTCAGCCGTGAGTGACGTATTTTTATTTAAGTTGTTTTTAGTCTGTGTTTCTATATTTTAGTGTTAATGCAAGATGATGCTGTGAACAAAATATATGAATCGGAGTGTGAGTAATAAGAATTATTTCGAAGGTATACTTTTATTTGCAGTGGGTGACTGTAGCATGCTGGTAGAACGTAGCCTCTCAAGTGTTGGGCAACTTTGGTACGTCACGCACGGAATAAAATCTCGGGGACTGGTGCATGTGGAGTCGGCAACAGCCGGGGAAAGCCTGGCGTACGTGGGAAGCTTTTATCCCTGCTCGTTTCCGGGTGGTAAAGTGATGTGTAGGAGGCTGGCAAGGGGTGCGGACTATTTCGATAAGTGGTTCTCAGAGGTACCGCCGCAGCGCTGCGAGCACTGTGGGAAGTGGCGTGGTAACGAAGTTTGCCCTCGCTACAGAGTTCTCCAAGCACGCGGCCCCATCGACACACAATCCCGCGGGACTAACACCCCGTCCTGTGATTGGTGTGCCCGCACCTGCAGCCGGCACCCTTCACATGTATCGGGGTGGGGGCTAAGACGCGCTACAAGCTTCCATCTACACAAGTAGTGATTTTCCGCGAAAAAACTTTTTTTTTTTGCACAGAGTGGTTTTTAATACTTTATGTAGAAATTTACAAGTTCTCGTTTGTTATAGTCCATTCAGGGTTACTTCCAACTTTTCTGAAACCCTGCTTAAATTCTACTTCCAGGATATTCGTCTGCCTCATGGAAACAAAGCTGTACCGACTCTAGAAAATTACACCAAAGCGACAAAACACCGCATATTACACCCAGTGTAATAATATTTTGCATAAGAACTATATCTTACCAGGCATTACAAACACACCTACTTTTTCCCTGTTAATTATTGACATTAATTATAAATTAAATATAATAATTTATAACTAAAATATAATTAAAATTTTAATTCAACTAAAAATACGGCAGTGTTATATCAACACAAGTATAAAACGCTTACGATACATGACATATTTAGGAAACAAGCAAACACTTCATGCATGAAGTGATTTTTTAAAGGTTTGATTAAAAAAATGTGAAGAATCTGTGAATAGACTATACTGTTTGTTTTGGGCATGAATAGTCACTTTATTACTTAGCCGGACCACTCAGGACTGCGTTACTACAAGAAAAAAATTTCGACTGACGTGCGCATATCTGCTACGTGCGGTAAAATAATCACCCCACACTATAAATGTTAAAACGAATTTATAAGTTTATAAGCATGCATTGTCACGAAATATTTTTCCGAAAAATTACTGGCCGTTTCCATTTTTCTTTAGCATACCTCATGTAACCAGTTTTTAGGCAAGTCGATTTGTGACGAATACTTTTACCTGGACATAAGGACGTGGTTCTCATATCTGTACCTGATAGAGTAGTAGAAATATTTTGAAATTCGAAAGTTCTGAATTATTTTAACACATCCAAAAAGTACGTAGGGTCTTTCGTTAATGTTTAGTGGCACAGACTATATAATGCCTGAAGGTTAAGTGGTTTGCAATAATGTAGTCTTTTACTGTTTCATTTTGAAGGACGAATATATTGTCTGGAGTTAATACAAGAACTACATTCATGAACACTTGGGAGGTGTGGTACCTAATTTGACTACTCGTATTATCTGTTTACGACTTCGTGGTGCAGGGGGGCTTCTCTGGACGGTGATTGTATACTTAACTCTTGCTGGTATGATGTCAGCTGTGGAGGGTGAGCTCCGGCGATGGGCGGCCTTTGGCAAAGGCCCGCTGGGTGTCGTCGTCTCCCCTGGGCTGCTCTACTGTTGTACTGAGGTACTGTTGTGGCCGGGAGTCCGATCTCCCGGCCTCTCGACCGACTGACTGACTACTCTCGGCTCGGCAATAATCAACTGTCTGACCTCTCTGCGCGGTACTAATGAACTGATCGCCCACTTCTCTCGAAAAGGGGTTCTTATGTTTGCCAGCCTCCACCCTTAATTGTCGGCACATGTCGCCTTTAAAGGGAGGGGGTGAGGGGATGAGGTGGTAGAACGCAGAACAATGCCTTTCAAAACATGTGTCCTGGTTCCTGAAGGGTTTGGGAGGGGGAAGGTAGCCCTTTGCCCCTAGCTTACTCTCATCCGCTATTTCTTCTCAGTGCGTTTCCACATTGTCCTGTGGTTATCTAAGGGGGGAGGGGGAGGTGTTCTCGGCACCAATATCCAGCACGTCAGCTATTTATTTCGTGGTGCGTGTTTTCTGAATTCAGGCGAAATACACATGATTATTTGGTGATATCCCGTGAAACCTCTGCGCTCCACAGATCTCATGGGCTGGCTAGAGGCGTAGGGGTGTGAAGGAGAGTGGCCGGGAGGCCTACACAGCAGGACGCGCAGCAAGACACGTGTAACTGCGGTCCGTCACCTGCCTCGTGACACGTGTCTACTAAGTCTCTANGGGTGGGGGGTGGTTGTGGGCCAGCGTCGCTCTTATATTCCTAAACCGTCACACGACCATTTTTAACAATCCAAAATTAAATACATGTTAGAGCGAGAATTACTGTGACACTAACAACATACGTGAGTTTTCAACGTCACGTGGTCGACACATGGGTGTCACTAGTCATCATTTCGTGGATGGCAATGTTATTATTTTATGATTCATAGAATGGCACGATTAAAAAAATCGAGTAAAGTTTTTAGAAGGGGTCAGCTGACAACGAACTGAGTGTAGCATTTGTAAGTTGTAGCATTAATATTTTCTTATCATCTTGTGGGTTTCCTCTTTTATTCTTCAGTGAACATACAAAAAAATAACTACCCGCTGAATTACTGAAGTGTGTACAGTTACAACCACATTCCTAAGGTGGATGTCAGGGGCTGATTCCCACCCATCCTTCCAATTTCTGTCACGTTTGAACACATATTGTGCTGTTAGAAAGGTTTATGAACAACCATCCGAGTAGTATGCAATTGTAGGTTCAACGCCACCTGGACGCTGGATGGGGAGCCGAGAAGACACGGCGGACATCTTAAATGATGTCACGAGGCAACCTCCTGCCCTGTCATTTCTAGCCAGCAGTGGTCATGTTGGATTTCCCCTTTTGTTATTTCATTTATGGCGGGGGAGATGCGACGGTGACTCCTGTGTGAGGAAGGTGGTTGAGAGTTTGAGATGGTGTGGCAGTACCATGCTATAGTAACCAACCCCTTTACCAACACCGTCTCTAGAAAGGTGGATGATGCGTCTCTTATAGTCTCTCCCCATCCATGGCGACCCAAGACTACTTGTGCCTCCCCTGTTATTACAGATTGGGCTCCACCACCTGTATCCCTATGGGAACCAGTTTCCTTATGGCTGGTAAGGGGTATCTGCCACGATAGCTTAGGCCGATAGATGGTACCTAGGCTCCACCATTTGGTGGGTTGTTGGACCACCAAGTACAGTAAAACTAGCCAAAAAATCGGCCAAACCTAAACATCGAAAAAAAAAGTTCTCTCCAGCGCCAAATTGTTCTATACCCTCCCCGTAGTCAGTAATAAAAAGTTACACAACTTCTAGCGTCGGATTTTGGGGGGGAGGGTGATGTAAAGGGGGTGAAATAGCCATTTTCACAGTTTTTAGCAAATATCTCGGAAACTATGAGGTTTAGAGCAAACGTTATCCCATACAAAAATTATATTCATTAAATTTTGAACAAAAATTGTCATATACATGATTTAGCTAAAGTGAACGGTTATGGAGACATGGAGGGAGTAAATATTTTATAATTTCTCAGATCATGTAAAAAAAAAGCTATGGCGCAGTGTGAAATCGTATTTTTGCGTTTCATGAAGTAAGGTTGCAGTTGAGTAGTACTGTAATCATCCAGGAGGATTATCTTGAAGTGCTCGTTTCTATTCAAGAGGGTTTGGTAGATACAAGGTCACAGGGTGGAAGCCGGGTAGGGGAGGGCCGGTTGACCACCTGCCTGGAGCCCCTGTTAGTTTGTTGTGTCTGCCTTACACGCTCGTATTAAGTGAAATTTTTCTTCTTCATTCCTCATGAAGTTCAACTGTTATCGTGGTTTGAGTATACAAAACTACAGTAACTGTGACATTTACAATGGGACGTGTGTCGGGATGGCGGAGTGCGTCTTAAAACATTGTTGTGAAAAAGATGGCGAGCTTGTTCTCCTGACCAGCAGGTTCTCATGAGATCTTTGAGTAACAGTGGAGGATTGACTAGAGGGAGAGGAATCACAGCGACAACTATTGCAACATGGATTAACTCCGCTCCAACCTGTTCCCGAGTAGTTGAAGCTATGGAAGAATTTGCGGGAGTTTGCAGCGTCTCTTCAGAGCAACATGTAGAGCTGCGAGAGGCAAATCAGAAGCGGAATTCCAAAGACTTGCAAACTTTCATTTCATGACTTGAGGAACACAACCCCTTTTAAAAACTCCCTGAACCTCTTTCCTTGTCAACAGGGGCTGTGGCAGATGAAAAGGTGAACTGTAATGAAGCATTTGAAATTTGATTAGGAGCATTGACAGATATCGAGAAGAAAGCATTCAGTGACATACATTTAAAGATACTGTGTGTAAACCCTAACACCCTTTTACACCGAATGGTGTGTACAGTAAGAAGTGATGATCAGCTGGCAAACATCTTCAAATTTGAATTATGTGTTTATAGTCCATCTCTTTTTGATTAATCTGATTTGATGAGGAAGGGAAGCAAATCATCAATGGTGTCAGTTTTGGTGCCTGAAGCAAATGAACCATCTGACACATCAGATCCAGGGAATGTGTCATACGTCATTAATGGAGGGCACCTTCTCCACTGTGCAGTCTGGCAACGCCCAGCTACCTTCAAACAGATTTGTCAGCAATACACCAGCTACATCATTACTCACTATGGACAAGCTACTGTTGTTTTTGATGGATATGAGGAAGAACAGAGCACAAAAGATGAAGAGCACCTGCGCAGATCACGAACTACTACTCACGTTGAAGTAAAGGTAGAAGATGCGATTAATGTCACTCTTGGGCAAGCTGAATTTCTATCTAATGGTAAGAACAAAATGGAACTGATTTCTCTCCTCACAGTGCACTTGCAAAGAGCTGGTTGTAAAGTACATCAAGCACAGGGTGATGCTGACACAATGATAGTTCGCACAGCATTTGATGAAGATGAGAAAGGACTTGAAGTCACTGCAGTGATTGGAAACGACACTGATTTACTAGTCTTGTTGATTGCTCATGCGCCAGCCAACAATCAATTGAAAATGGTTTTACCAAAGAAAGGTAATCAACAGAAAAAAGAGCACTCCATTTCTTACATTCAGCGAGGCATCGCGGAAATGAAAGATGTTCTCTTGGCTGTATATGCTTTCACAGGATGTGACACCGTTTCGGCCATTTACAACAAGGGGAAAATAGCGCCTTTCAAAAAAGTTCTAGCCAACAAGGCACTTCACACGAAGCTTCTTACATTTAATTAGCCAAATGCAGACCCAAATACTGTGGCTGATGCGGGAAAACATTTTCTCCTTTCCATGTTTGGATCTCAAAACACCGACGATTTGGATTCTGTACGCCACCGATGTTATTTGCAAACGATTGCAAAACCGCCTCTGCACTCCATTTTCAGGTTGGCTGCACTTCCCCCTACTTCAGCAGCTGCCAAACAACACTCTTTTAGAGCTTATTAAAAGTACGGCAATGGCTCAATGAGCAGAAAGATCCATTGAAGTGGGGTTGGAAAAAGATGGGTGGTCATCTTCGTCCTATTACAACTACACATCCTGTTTATACCGAAGACTTGCCCTCCCTCATCGTTTGCACCTGCAAAGACGAATGCGTTCAAAACTGCGAGTGTCGAAGGAGTGGTCTGAACTACTCAAACATGTAAAGCAACCCGCACTGAAGCCGCATCAGTCGCAGATCCGCTGCTTGCCTGGTAAGAACAATAGCACCCCTGCCCCTCCCTGTCGCAGAGGACTACCACCACCTTGGTAAGAAAGAGTTCAATCCGCCTCCAAAATTCGCCCCCCGACGAAGCTTAGCCCTTATGGCTATAGAGAGAAAGCAGACGAAACATTGCCCGAGGTTTCAACCCTAGACACCTGTAGTCTGCGACAGAGAGGTAACTAGCACACTACGAATCCATCTGTATATCACAGGGAGCGAGTAGCATCAACTGCTACCAGCTGATGCAAACAGATATTATAAAAGCAAATAGTTATAAGCATTTAACAACCTGTATATTGTGCGAGAATTGAGCACTGTACCTATTAATAGTCGAAAAAAAAAATACTTTAGCGAAACCGAGAAGCACAAGTGCGATAATGTCAACACTGCTACACATTGATCGAAACAAATATAAAAAAGTAAAGGAAATATTTGTTATAAGCACTTACCAACCATCACAATTACATATTACACAAGCGCCGATTGCTATATGCTGTGTGTTAAACGATGAAAGACAAGAGCAGACCATCCTGGTCAGTACAACAGAATACCAAACGACTTCCTTACAAACAGAGTGAAACGAAACTATCGCATTCTGAGTATAACCAACACTCACAACACTAGGAGAGGAACACATTCGACCCGGCCGACATCGTACGATCAACTAACATCGTGAGAATCTGTAAGGCCGCCTAGGTGGTGGACCTGCTGCGCAGACACCATTCTGGTCTCGACAAGTCGAGCAGATGGCACAGAACACTAACCGAGAGAGAGAGAGATGCGTCATTCTCCAGGGTGGCAGACCAGCTGAGTAACACATGCACTTCCCTTTACAAGAGGAATTCAGTCATACAATACAAGGTAACCATTTGTCCCATTTGAAATTCTATTTGTAAGTACTTATTTGAATACATATAATTCATCGTACCAGAACTGTAAGAACATACGAAACAACATACATTAAAACCATCAGCCGCGCAAGAGAGACACTGCTATGCGCTGAGGCAAACAGATTAAAAAAAAAAAATTATAATAGCAAATAGTTATACACATTATCCAACAAATGCATATTGCGCGAGCATCGAGCACTGTACATTATGTTAGGCGAAATAAATTCCATTGTGAAGTAAGGGAGCGATAAGGATAACACTGCTACACACTGATGGAAACTGACAAAAATAAAATGAAAAGGAATATAGTTATAATCACTTACCAACCACCGCAATCACATAATTACTCATGCATGTCTCTTTACGATAGGAATTCAGTTATACAGTTAAAGGTAACAATTTATTTCGTTTGAACACATCAAGCTGTAAATATTAGCATGCCTCTTTAATATATCGCTTCACATAAACTGGTATTGGTAGAGAATAACGCGTCTGTCTACCTGACTCACTTTTTGGTCTATAAAAAGCAGTTCGGATCACCACACATAGCTCAGAACTTCTTCCTTCGTAGAGAGGACATGGTGAAAATGATGGGATGCCGAGCTCGTATACCTGCCTAAAGAATTCCTTCTCGCATATACACTATACGAAATAAATTCTGTCTACAAACACCTACCTGTTTCTCTGCAACGGGAAGAAGTGGTTTTTTGCTGTCTCCCATGCCTAGAATTTTTTCAAGTTAGTGCTGCCATTACAGAAACACCACATTACAGAAGCTGGTGTAAGACACATCGGGAGCGAGCAGCAGCAGCAGCAAAAGAAAAACAAGACACTTCCAACACTGAAAGATGAACGAGTGTAAAGAAGTTGAGCGGCCGAATTGTCATCTTCGAAGATTAGACAGCGATAGGCCTGATAAGGTAACATATTTCAGCCCAGCAATGATGCTGACGTCTGCATCACACAGCCAGCAGTCGTTTACTGAGGCAGCCCGAGGCGGGCAATGCAAATAGGCATGCAATGTGAACAGTATACAAGCGAGCATAATGTAAAAACGGATCTCATTTCGTCGACGAGCGTGGGGGTGGAAAGCAGATCGTTACAACTGCATTCATATACTTCAATCGTGTACTATGCTACAATATGAAGACGGAATCTAAAGGTTGAATACTTACCATCTGTAACACCGTCGGCATCGTCAACAGCAAGAAGCCCTAAAGAGTCGCTACAAGAATTACGATACCAATGTTACTATTGCGGAAATACTTTCAGTACAAGTTGTAATGCACACCAACATGACATTTGCTGTTGCATGTTCAGCCCAGCATACAAGGCATTCCAATGTGATAACTGCGATACTGCATTTACCCGCAGTGATATCCTGTATAAACATAACAAAAAGTACAAAGGCAATGTTTTTCGTTCATCGGAAAGCATGTGCATGTATTGTGGCAAGACATTTGCTAACTGCACCAGTGTCAAATTTCATGAAGATAGTAACTGCCCATTTGCCATCGTCTACAAGACCTACCCATGTGCTAACTTTTGTTCTGTATATGCGATTAGTGTGTCTTGAACGCTTACAGCAGGAATTGTTCTGCAAAAACAGTCACCATTATTGTTTTGCTCGAATGAAGAATAAGTTGAGTGTTTATCAAATATTATTATGTATTCTTATTATGTCAAGTCTGTAGTAAAATAAACATAAAGTGTATAAGTTATTTCTATGTTATTCTCTTATCTTAACGCATGCTAATAATAGGTTCACCTCTATCACTAGGAAAATAATTACCAGATTTTGTCTAAGTCTGAAAGAGAATAAATATTTTTGTATAGTGTAAAGTCTCGATCTCAGGTCCTTATAAACGACTGCTCGAGTAATACACACAGATGCTCTCGCCATCTTCGTTTCTCCAGTCGACCGCTAGAGTGCACGGCCATCGTCTGCTAGAGTCGCGGTGGTCTTCAACTATCTTCGTTTCCCCTGTCACCTGTCAGGGGACGCCAACATCATTTGCATTACCGATGTCAGCCGCCCATGCATGCAGTACTCGGTGAAAGCAGCTCAATAAATGCCAAACGCATGGGGTTTCGAACCAACCGCCAATTATTTCTGCAGCTCGACGGTTACTATAGCACAGGATGGACTGCATCGGTATGGTTCGACTGTGAGGACTAAATGTCTCAATAAACAGCGTCAGCCTAACACATAGGTTGACCGGGGGA
>NQII01001074.1:18962-30155 GCA_002778355.1 Clitarchus hookeri | reverse complement strand
GGAGGGGGGACTAAGTCACAAAAAATTAAATAAATCATAAAAATTTAACAAAATTTAACATAGTCGAAAGTGCACTGCGACCACGATGTCGTATCGAACCTCTACTAGAAAAAAAAATAACACCTGATAGTTCAACAGTCCATAATAGCGATATCAGTGTTGCTATTGCGATATAAACTTTAGTAAAATTTCGGAATGCCCATCAACGCGAAAAAGAGCTTATGCTCACAAGGACTAACCTCAAAGAAATTCTACAATATGACAAGTGCAGTACACTATTTACCAGCTGTGATAATTTGAAGATGCATTACACAACTTGTAGAGGCTGTGTTCGTTTGCTTGCCGCTATACATCATGCATTTAAACCAGTGGCCATCCATGATACGACTATACAGTTACATAATGATGATTAGATATAAAAAAAATACAAAGGAAAATAGTTATAAACACATACCAACCGATGTATATTGTGCAAGCAACGAATACTGTACATCATGTTATCCCAAAAAAATTACCATCGCGAAGCAACGATGCCCGCAGACATAAAAAGGAAAACAGTTACAAACACTTACCAACCAACACATATTGCACAAGCGACAAGCACTGTACATCGCATCAGTAGTTGTTAGACAAGACCCTGCATCTGAAAACTGACATGGTAGCCTTTGTTAGTACAGCAGAATAGGAAACGATTTCCCCATGCACACCCTCTGACCGAGCTTCAGTACAGAACAAATGCAAACGAAATCCACTACCGACCAACACATCATGTGCAAGCATCGAGCAACGTACGTCACATTAGACTAAAATAAAATACTATGACAAAGTTGAGAAGCATGGGGAGCGACAAGGTCGACACTACTACATATCGATGAAAAAAAGCTATAAAAATAAAATGTAACGGAAATTAGTCATAAGCCCTTTTTAACCAGTGCATATTTCACAAGTGTCGGGTACTGTAAGCTGCTTTAGATGATGCTAGTCAAGACTAGACCATCCTGGTCAGTACAACAGAATAGCAAACGATTTCATTACGAACCAATAGGAATGAAACTGTCAAATTCAGATTACAGCCAACATTTACAACCCGCAGCACTAGCGGTGGAACACACCCACCCTGTCCGACATTGTGTGAACAACTAACATTTCGAGAATCTGAAAGGTATTCAAGTGGTCGACCAATGGTTTAGGCACCGTGCAGGTCTCGTCGAGTCGAAGGAATGGTACATACACTAGTCGAGAGTCGAGTCAAGCTCCAGTGTGGCAAACCAGCCGAGTGACTCATGCACTTCCCTTTACGAGAGGAATTAAGTTATGCAATGCAAGGTTAAAATGTTGTTTCGTTTTAAATACAATATACTCATACATATTTTTAGGAATGAAGAAAAATATGTGAACACTCTGAGAAAACCCATTTTCCCCCACTCGCAATGAGCAAGGAGGAGGTGTGCAACAACAGTAAATGTGAGGACATCAGTAACAGCCACTGCTGCCAATGCCAGGATGGCTACACTGGCTCCTACTGCCAGAAGGAGATCAACAAGTGCCAGAATGCACCCTGTCCCTTTTAAAGGATGAAGATAAAATTCGCGAACACTCTGAGAAAACCAATTTGCCCCCACTCGCAATATCAGGAACCATGATGTATTACGACCTTGACCTTTTACCACCATTTTGGATGACATTTACCCTAGGGATGAAGGGGTAATAACCTATATTTTGTTTCTAAAAGTCATGGGAACACTATAAAAAATCATATTGCCTCGTTCACAATAGCTGGAACCATGTCAGTAAGGAACCATGACACTGACTTTTAAAACCTATAAAACAATCATGGGAACTCTTTGAGAAAATCCATTTGCCTCACTCATAACAGCAGGAAAAATGATAGCAAGCAACCATGTCCTTTACCTTAACATTGGATGACATGACGAGACATTGATTGTAACCTGACCTTGGCTGATATCATGCGACCTTGACCTTTGGCCACCATCTCGAACAAAATCTACCACTTAAAACAAAAAAATAACATTTTTTTTTTACATTTTAAAATCGCACAAAATCTACTGCTTATAACCAAAAAAGAATCACATTTTATTTAGAATATTGTGAAATCTGAGAAAAAATCATGATTTTGGTGACTGAAGAAGGGAGCATGCCCCCATATTCAGTTTCGTCGAAGATGAAGCCACAAAGGTTTTATGCTTTTTTTCTACGATTTTAAAATTTTATAAAAAAAATTGTACTTATACGAAAGCCTAAGGTGTACTTGAACCTGCAACCCTTTTTATCGTCGGAAGTGATGTCTATGTTATGAATTTGGTGACTATAGCCCTGGTGGGTGGGAAATGGCAGCCAACTATGCTTATACGAGGGCTTAGGGTGTAATTGACACTACTCTCATGTTTGTTGTCGGCGGAGAGGTCTATGTTATGAATTGTATGACTATAGTTTAAGAAGATGGGAAATGTCGGTCGACAATGCTTATAAGACGCCAGAAACTTTATTTTTACCCTACCACTATGATCATTAGAGGATATGTTTAACACATGAATTTGATGTCTACAACTTCGATGTGTGGGAAATGGTGGGCAACTATACTTATAAGTGGGATAAGGGCATGCTTGACACGGTGACCCTGTTCATAGTCGGAGATGGTGACTATGTTATGAATTTGGTGGATATATCTTAAATGGCTGGGAAATTACAACCAAATATGCTTATAAGTGGGTTTAGGACCTACTTGACCGTGCATTCCTTTTCGTAGTGGGGGATGATACCTATGGTGTGAATTTTTTGAGGCTGTTTCTTAAACTGTTCGGAAATTACAGCCAACTATGATTATAAGTAGGCTTAGGGCATACTTGCCCTGCGACCGTTTTCGTTGTCGGAGGTAATGCCTATGTTATGAATTTTGTGACTGTATCTTAAACGGTTTGGAATTTACAGATATCTATGCTTATAGGTGGGCTGAGGATATACTTGGCAACCTTGGTGTGACTCTGGGCTAGCATGCTTGGGCAGGCCTCGCTCCGTGTCGCGAAGGTGGAATGACAGAGCATGAGACTCGTCCCCGCTATGATGCCAGGTGAAAGGAAACCAGAAGGAATATGGGAGTGTGAGAAAATAAAGGAGATCGGAAGGACTCTGAGAAAACCCCCCAACACAGAATGTAAGAGCATGAATGGATATATCCAAGATGACTGCCACTGGCCAGGAATGACATCGCGGGAGGGAAATCCAACATGGCTGCTGCTGGTGAGGAATGACAGAGCAGGAGGTTGTCTCGTGACATCATTTAAGATAGCTGCCGTGGCTGCCCAGCTGCCCAGCTAGCATCCAGGTGGCGCTGAAACTACCATATCATACTAGTCACGTGTTTGGTATTTGAGATTCGCCGAATACAGTAAAACCCTGCGTGTTAATGAGACCCAGTTTTACATGTTTAGCAGTGATTTTTTTTCTAACTTGCAGTGAACTGGGTTGGTCTATGCGACTGATACGTGTGATTCTGGCAATGCCAGTCAGGATATAGAAAATAACTTAATATACATTGGTTAATCCAATCACTGATTCAGACTGTCTCTGAAGAAAGCAATAAAGAAGTATTTTTTCTAAACAGGTTGTTATTAATTGACGCCGGTGTAAAATTACCGACAAACTGCACTTTATTAAAAAAAAAATTATGTTTAATTTAGTTAATGGACCTAATTTATAGCGAGGGAATATTTTTTATTGAATTATGTTAAATTTCTTATATTAGTTCGACACATCCAGATTGTACTAGACAATTGCGGCTGTCATGAAGCTTTTTGTACGATGTTTTAAATTTGATAGTTTGTAGTCATTTTAGTGTAACGGCGTTGTTTGAATATTTAAAAAAAAATAAATCATAAATCTTAGCCATTTTTTATAAATAGATATAATTATGAAGTTAGATTAAAGTTAAGTTATTTCCGAAATTTTGCAAACTGGTTATTACTTGCTGTTTTAGGACTGACAGCAGTGTAGTGTTAATATTCGGAGGAAGTTACATAGTGATATTATTTATGTATGCATGCTGCTAAAGGATACAAAGTAGGCTAGGCGAAGAAAATACATAGGGTAAGTTTACAGAAACGCCAAATTAAATGTAAAAACCTATTGCATAATGTAAACTATATAAAGTACTTTTTTTTTCATTCAAAAATTTACGCAAATTAACTTGTTTAAGAAAGTAAAGTGTTAAAAAGTCAATATTTTATCCTTAATATAAAGAATATTGCACTTTATTATCGCATGTAAGTGTTATGCCTTAAGAAGTATTAATACAAAAATCCTTTAGCACGCATTAATCCTGTATTATTTTTTGAAATTAAACTATACACTCTAAAATCGAGACTGGTGAAACTGTTCCAAATCGGTAAATTGCACTTCAGATCTGTGGGAATCCGTAAAATTCGACTGATTAATTGATAGAGTTCATTCATTCAGCAGTGACTTCTGGTTGCCAGTAAACTAGCCTGGCAATAAAACCTCAGTGAATTCCACTGTTTCTCCAATAAGAATAGTTCCACTGATTGAAATCACTGATACAAATTCAGATTGCAATTGTTACTTGATACGTAATTGTAAGTAAATTTTGGTTTTTTTATACGTACTGTGACCATACATAAAACGACTTTGTTTTCTGCCAGGATTTGAACAAAAATTAAACACCTATCAGGATTATTTTTAAACTGAGAAGTTTATTTATTTTTTTTCTTAGTTGTTTAAATTGATTTAAATTACTGTCTCACTTTACTGTGATTCAGTTCCAATTTTGTACATCTCGGACAACCAGGCAACAAGCATTCAAGTATTAATTTTTTTTATCAACGATGGATTATTCGTTATTTCATACTTCCGAGAGACTCGCAAGTGTACTATTGAATAAAGGATGTCTACTACTTTTAATATTTTTTCTAAGGGTTTTTATTGTCTTATTGTGTGGTCGACCCAGGCCGACTGGAATTCAATAAGAACACCGCTCGCTAATCAGCGCGTGTACCTACTTGCCAGCCGGCCGTTCAGAACATATTGTACCTTTCGCAGCACACAGTAGCCAATGAGACCCAAAGCCGAATTCCAGAACCTCGTGCAGCCAATCAGAGAATGTGCACGTCGATACGCCATTGTGCCCCTGTATTAATCTACTCTTTACCCACGCCNTGAGACCCAAAGCCGAATTCCAGAACCTCGTGCAGCCAATCAGAGAATGTGTACGTCGATACGCCATTGTGCCCCTGTATTAATCTACTCTTTACCCACGCCTCACTACTGCTCGCAATGATTTCATTTTAGAACTTTTTTTTTTAGGTGTAGACTACACTTTAAAATTGCTGCAGTGGTGAGAAACGATATTCTTCCCTGGATGATTATTGATACATAAAGTATCCTCCACAAGAGCAACATATAATTTGGTCCAGCATTTTTACATTGCTTAGCAAACACTGTATGTCAGCAATAACACACAATATATTTTTTTTCACCAAGCCCCTGCGCAACGAGGCGTGATGTGTTCACATACGTCAACTAATTTCAATTAACCTCCCGTCCGTCGCACGTGTGTTGAGAGGAGTGCCACAGGCTCAATTACCATAGACGCGGGGGAGATACGCAGGGACAATAAATGTATGAAGACTACAACATGTGACCCGTTTACGTTTAAATATCNCTAATCAGCGCGTGTACCTACTTGCCAGCCGGCCGTTCAGAACATATTGTACCTTTCGCAGCACACAGTAGCCAATAAGACCCAAAGCCGAATTCCAGAACCTCGTGCAGCCAATCAGAGAATGTGCACGTCGATACGCCATTGTGCCCCTGTATTAATCTACTCTTTACCCACGCCTCACTACTGCTCGCAATGATTTCATTTTAGAACTTTTTTTTTTTAGGTGTAGACTACACTTTAAAATTGCTGCAGTGGTGAGAAACGATATTCTTCTCTGGATGATTATTGATACATAAAGTATCCTCCACAAGAGCAACATATAATTTGGTCCAGCATTTTTACATCGTTTAGCAAACACTGTATGTCAGCAATAACACACAATCTATTTTTTTTCACCAAGCCCCTGCGCAACGAGGCGTGATATGTTCACATACGTCAACTAATTTCAATTAACCTCCCGTCCGTCGCACGTGTGTTGAGAGGAGTGCCACAGGCTCAATTACCGTAGACGCGGGGGAGATACGCAGGGACAATAAATGTATAAAGACTACAACATGTGACACGTTTACGTTTAAATATCNATAGACGCGGGGGAGATACGCAGGGACAATAAATGTATAAAGACTACAACATGTGACACGTTTACGTTTAAATATCACATCTGAAACATATCTGAACCAGTCGAAAATAGAATATGACATTTTGTCACACCAGGTTTGAATCTTTTACTAGCGAGTGGAAACATCTGCAGGTTCAGTGCAAACTTTTTCTGTAAGCCTTTAAAATGTTACTGTCATATGGATATCAGCTGCTGTAATAGCATTGCATGAGATTTGTCGTTTCCTCTTTTTGAGGATTTATTATTGCCTCAGTCTCCACTTTTTTCGAATAAGACGTGTGTCAATAACAATAATTCTAACATATTATAAAAATATTTTTGTAATCCTACTGTGCCGTTTTAAAATGCGTCACGACCATTTTAAAGCCACGTCACTGCTAGTGTACTATTTTGAAACAGTTTTGAAACCTAATTTGTAGTAATTTATTCAGTAAATAATGATTGCCAGTAATTCTTATACTGTATCGTTGCATTTTTGTAGTTAATTAATGCTATTACTATCCAATGAGCATCTAAGATTTATTTAATAATTTCTATTTGTCCAGTGTATTATATAACTCACTATGGCAAATATTTTATTTTATTTATTTATCAAAGTATATGTAATGTTTTATTTACATATTTTGGTTTATTTAATTATTGTTTCTCTATTATTACAGTTTGAGTATTTTTCTCGTTACTTTGATTTCAATTCATTTTTGATCTTTACTTTGAAAGCTACATTATTAATCCCGTCTCGCCTGCGCACCCGTGTTTAATGAGAGATTGTTTATCTACCAACCGGATATGCAATGCTGATGTGCAAATTCTTTCAGTCGCTGCCGAAGCTACCACTTCCACTCTCTCCCCTGCAGCCGCAGTTCTTACAAATTTTCTCGGCGTATCCCTGCCGCTTGGCGCGTGATTTCACATAAAAAAAATGCTCCTTTGTTCACGTGTTATGTTCCCCAACCTCTGTGCGCTTCAGCACATTTCGCCTCTTCTAGGGTGCATGCGATATCTATCGTCGTAAAACTAAGCTTTCGTTTGTCTTTTGTTTAGCACTTTTTCATTCTTCGCACAGCGTCGTTAACTCATTTTTCATACCCGGCGTCTTGCCAACATGTTTCGTTCGTGTTGTGCTGCAGGCATGATGACATTTTGTGGCATACTACAGTGTAGTAGTATTTTTATTTGTGGCAATTATTTTGTAAGTCTCAGACCTAGTTATTATATTTGTGAGTTGTGCGTTTATTTTTTTTTATCCATGTGGTTTGGTGTTTCAAAATGTAGTGCATCGGTTGGATATTTTCTGTCTTCCGTCTTTGGTGATTAACACTTTAGTTTTACAGTTGTTCTTGTGCACTGGCTATATTTCCTCACTAAANTCTGTCTTCCGTCTTTGGTGATTAACACTTTAGTTTTACAGTTGTTCTTGTGCACTGGCTATATTTCCTCACTAAAAATTTGGTTATATTTTGTTTTAGTGAGGGTGCATGTGCCAGCCTAACATTTCTGCATGTGCTGGCAAAATTCGTTTATTCGTCTTGGGATAACACTTCTGCACATACCTCCCCTTTCTTTGTTGGTGGCGACGTAGTCAAGNAAAATTCGTTTATTCGTCTTGGGATAACACTTCTGCACATACCTCCCCTTTCTTTGTTGGTGGCGACGTAGTCAAGTTAATTTCCACCACCCTGGTGTTCAACAGCGAACTATGTAATCTTATTGGCCGGGATATAACTTAATTATTAACGTGGATTCGACGCTTGTCATGCAGCTAAGTCTCTACGGAACTTTCATATAAATATATAATTTTTTCTTTTTAAGTTTTATTATGCACATGTTTTCTTTTTTAACTGTGTTTGATTACAAATATTTAATATTACGACCTCTCAAGTTATTTTGTAACTAAATTGTGTGCAGGATACCCCTTACAAGCAATTACTTCCCTTTCAATACATTTAAGTAATCGATTAATTAATACATTTTATTGTGACAGCTTGTCAATTTTTGTGTCATGAAAGACAATTTTAATTTTTACACATTTAAAATGGTGATAAATTATTGCATTTTAATGTTTTAATCACACTGAAGAAATTTTATTGATTATTTTAATGTCATTGAAATTATTTTTTATGACAATTAAGTCTTCCTCTGGTCCTATATGTTTTTATTCAATCAAATAAGTCTTGTGTGCATATTTTTTATTTATACTCTCTCTTTTGTGCCACGTATCGTCACCGAGCATGATTTTTTGTATTAGCGCTTGTTATTTGGCTTTTCTGAGCATATTTGATTGTGTATATATCGCTTCCTTNCGAGCATGATTTTTTGTATTAGCGCTTGTTATTTGGCTTTTCTGAGCATATTTGATTGTGTATATATCGCTTCCTTTCTTGTCTATTTTGTGCAGGTTCCTTTGGTATTTTGTTTATTCTTTTTATGCTACTTTGTTTGCTATGTTTTTGTGGCATTTGTCTCTGTTGTTTGTGACAAAGACTCAATATATTACTGTGTTATTGGAAGGCGATATTATGTTTAATTAGTTTCTTATCTTTTCGTCGTACTTGGGCACACTACGTCATTGGTAGTCAGTATGCAGGCTAGTAGACTACTTGTGCACGATTATCTTAAATTAACGTTCTTCTGCTGGGAGTAAAAGTGGATGCCATGACGTCCTCTTAGCTTGCTTTAACCGAGCCACAGAACAGGTAAGATTACCAATGCGAANACTTTGTTTGCTATGTTTTTGTGGCATTTGTCTCTGTTGTTTGTGACAAAGACTCAATATATTACTGTGTTATTGGTATGTTTGATTAGTTTCTTATCTTTTCGTCGTACTTGGGCACACTACGTCATTGGTAGTCAGTATGCAGGCTAGTAGACTACTTGTGCACGATTATCTTAAATTAACGTTCTTCTGCTGGGCNTCGTACTTGGGCACACTACGTCATTGGTAGTCAGTATGCAGGCTAGTAGACTACTTGTGCACGATTATCTTAAATTAACGTTCTTCTGCTGGGAGTAAAAGTGGATGCCATGACGTCCTCTTAGCTTGCTTTAACCGAGCCACAGAACAGGTAAGATTACCAATGCGAAATGATGGAGTCTTTCTTTCGATGGACGCGTATTGCATGAGGAACTGGGAATGGGTATTGTGTTGACTGCTCAGAGAAATATTTACCTATGGTTGACCAACAGAGTACTTACTAATACAGAGGTGATGGCCATTACTCCGCGAACTCTAACCGCACACGCCAGCAAAATGGCGCCACTAGCCAGCAACATGTCGGAACGCCGTTCGCCAACAAGCACCTGGTAACTTACTTGCCAACCGGCAGCTCAGCCAGCATGCGGTAGCTAGAAAAAAAAAAAGCCCGTTTCCAGAGTTTCGCGAAGACAATCAGAGTATGGGTGAGCCCACATCAGAGGAATTACCACGCGATTTCTTCTCCGTGTACTTAATGACTATGTGGTTGGGCTGCCGTCTGGCTATCTAGTCTCGAGGCGCTGATTGGCGTTCGCCGTTCTGCCATGCTGCTTGCAAGTAGGAACTTGCTGACACGTTCTATAAACACGCGATAAACAAGTTTTCTTTATACTTTCGTCNAAACGCGATACACAAGTTTTCTTTATACTTTCGTTGATGACCTTTGCCACGGAGATTAATATTAATAATCGCTCCAAAAGATCTACAGGAGTCTCATTTGCTCTCCAATGACGAAGGTGCGTCAAAAATTAAATGGAGTTGAGTGGAGTGGAGATATTTAAGCAGCTCTTAACATCGAGGTCCTGAGAGCCGATGAGGGTGAAGAGAGAATAGTATGGAGCAGTGCCAGAATGCAAGAGCGGAGGAAACGGGAGATCCCCATGAAAACCCTCACAGTTCCCACGTGCCAAAATCCGGGGCGAATAGTCTGTAACACACGCTTTTTGAGCTATAATAACGAATAATTTTTAATGCTTCATTTTTATGTTTAACATGCTCAATATTATTTTTCACGTGATTTATTTTTATTTTGCGGCAAGATTTATTTATTGGTTTTAAAACAGAGTCTATAATATTTATACATTTTTTTTTAACAGAATTTTAATTTTGGCCGCATATTTATATGTTTTCCTATTTTTACGTTGTGTAACGTGTACTTACAAGACCACATGACTCTATGCAATTTGCACGTCGGGGCAGTTTTAAGTGGCAGTACATATGAATTTAAATTGTAACCCTCGTGATTGGTTAATTTTTAAGAACATTCTTAGTGAAGTATTCAACGAAGAAGACGGACATCTTGTTACGCGTCGTTAGGAAGCCAGCCCGGGTGGGCTGTTCAAAAGGTGTTAAATCTCGATTTTTAATAGATAAGTCCGAGTTCTGCAGGCCGTCTACCAGAGACGAAGACGCGAGGCGTTTAAAACAATAAGTAGGCATGTATGAGCCCCCTGTGCGTATATTTCAAAGAGGTTAACTAGAATATGTTGCAGAAAACATGTCACAAAAATCGAAGGAGTTTTTTTAAGCAAATATTGTGAAAATAAATCTTATTTCCCCGTGTTTTTGTCATTCTGAGTACTACGAACTGTTACAGACGGCTCTCTCTTCGTTACGCAACTTTGCGCAACATGAAATCCACACAAGGACGCCCGAAAAGAGGACATCACTCTGTTTATAAACGGTTTTCAGAAATAGAGTTCAAATGTCGAAAGTCTAAACTAGCTGCACAATTCGCCGAGGTAGGACCAAACATGTAGATCCAGCTGATTATTTAAGGTGACGAAAGGCTATAATCAATCTGGAGCCAAAATCCACCTACAAAACACGTGACAACCAATCGCTATCAAGGGGCGGAACGGCAGGAGTGGGCCGAGGTGTGTGGACAGGGCTCCGAACTAGTGGAAC